>VYZP01018191.1:44932-85161 GCA_013400635.1 Hypocryptadius cinnamomeus | reverse complement strand
CCTGGCCAGACCTTTCCTCTTTGAAAAATATGGAATTGATTAAATGTCCCAGAATCCCAGACTGGTTTGGGTTGGAAGGGACCATAAAGATCATCTTTTCCACCATCCCAGATTTCTCCAAGCCCCATCCAACCTGGCCTTGGGGACACTTCCAGGGATGGGACATCCACAGATTCTCTGGGCCACCTGTTGAATATTTGAGGGTTGTTCTTACTTGTTAAGGTGCCTAATTTCCCTCAAACTTATGTCTGAGAAGATCAAAATGCTTGACTCCTGCCCTTGGTGCCTAAACTGAGAGATCTGGTATTTTCAGCCTAAAATGTATTTGAGTTTGCCCAAATACCCGAGCTCTGAGCAGGGGCAGCCCTGCCCAGCAAGCCCAGGGCTGCAGGGTGGGTGGCTCTGCCAGGGGAATGATGGCTCAGCTCAGAGGGGCAGTGACAGACCAAGAGGCAACAGGCACAGGATGCAAGGGAAAGACCCACCAGGCACAAGGGAAAAGTTCTTCATGGGCACAGAACAGCCCTGGGACAGGGTCAGGGATGGCATTTCCAACCCTGGAAATTTTCAAAGCCCAGAGCACCCCAAAGGAACTTTGAAATTAGCTCAGCTTTAAGTGGGAAGGTTGATAAGGGACCGACAAAGGCTCCTCCCAGCCTATGCATCTGATTTTAAGAGATGAAAAAGCTGTTTATTGAAATGCAGCACCAACCAACAACACCAGGCCCACTGAGGTCCCACCAGCACAAGGGGATTTGGGCCAGCACCTTTCCAGCATTTCCAGAAACTCCCTTCAAAACTTTCCTTTTTTAATGGTCTGTGGCTGCTCCCTCGAAACCCAGGGGTCACATCCTCCCCAAAGAGCTACTGAACAACCACACCAAAGTGTCATTTCTCAGGGCACACACATGGGTACATAAAAAGAAGTGGAAATTCACTTTTGTCAAGGTTATCATTAGAATTTATTGATATGAGACAAACTTTGTATGTCACCATGTCAATGGAGGAACAGCATGTCCAGATGTCACAGAAGCACAGAGCCCATCCAGGGATTCTCCCTACCCTGGGAGCTCCCAGCTCTGGAGCACAGGAGACCACACACCCAGCTGGGTGGCACTGGGGACACTTCCTGGGCCAGGAATGCTCCAGAAATACCTTGGCTGAGAGGTTTGCCAGACTGCAGCAGCCAGCAGGGACCTGCTGGCTCTGACTCCAACAGGGAAGGGCAGCTCACCCCAAGCCCCTCCAGTCACAGGGGGGGAAAAAAGAAAACCTAATAGGGGGTGAGATTCCAGGAATCCCTGCAGGGAGATGAGAGCACTTGGTCCCTCTGGCTCCTCAGCCCTAAAGGGGCTCAGAGGAGCAGCTGGGGTGGGGTCACATCCCCAGCAGGACAGCTCAGGCATGGCTGGAGCCTTTCCTAGGAGAAGACACAGCCATGCCATGCTCCAGCCTGGCATCTGCCCATTCAAAAGCAGGCTTTTTCTTTTAGCACAACCATCCCTGTGTTGTAACCACTCAGACATTCCCCTCTCAGCAGTGCCCTCTCGTAGCACAGCCAGCCTGTCCATCTATGCTTGTGGCTATGATGAAAATTATCTTTATAATCTTTACTGGAAATACATTTTATGCTGGATTCTACTTAAAAAAAAAAAAAAAAAAGCCAAGTGCTGAGCTTTCATCTTCTCCCAGCTTATGAAATATTTTGTTTGGTCCTAAGTATCTTGCTAAATGATTAGAGAGGGAATAGCAAAGTATTCCCCAGGCACCTGGTAAATCCACAATGGATTTATTGTAGAAACACACTAAATTCTCTAACTCGCTCCAAATGGATTTCAGAGCCCTCTAAAACCCTCCAGAGAATGAGCTGTTTGTGACAGGACACACAAAAAGCAACCCCAAGATCAATGAGTAACCGAGATAAAGGACAGGCCACAGCAGGGGACGTGCCAGCCCAGCCCCTGTGACAGGGCAGTGACAGAGCCTGGCCATGGCACCAACCTGCTGCACACCTGGAGAGGAACTCTGGCTCCAGACACACACGTGTGACCTGTGTGCTCCTCCTGTCCCTCTCGTGGGAGCTGTGACAAGTGACAGAGAGGGTTCTGCTCTCAGCCATCCGGTTCCACCCAATCTGAGTTCCCTCTCACACGTAACAGCATTGATTTAGAGATCTCATATTGATGGGTAATTATACAGGATTAATTGCACATCAGTCCATTGTGGCTACAAGTTCATTAGGTTAATAACTCTACATAGTGACAGTAGTACAGTATCAGCTACTTCTCAATACAAACTCCCTACCCTAACCTTAATTTGTAGGTCAGAGGAAGACCTTCTAACACAGTGACCTCCCAATAACCTTTAACATTCATTTCAAAATCATTTTTTCTAGAAAACAAAAAAAAAAATCCAGTGTGGGGAAAACGCACATATATAACCAAAGCAGTGCTTAACAACCACAGGAAAACAGAACATCATCTTGGACTCTTGTTTCAGCATCTTCTGTGGACCCTGGCAGTGTCACTCCCAAAGGGTTCCTCAATGCTCCGTCAGTTCCCAAGTCCATTAAACCATTTCCCAGCTCCAGATGTTTCTGGCCTCTCACCATTGTCTGTAGCAAGAGCACACAAGAAACACTTGCTCATGTGCACAAGACTTCCACTAGATTCCATGGAAGAGCTCTGGAAGGCTGCAGCCTTTCCTTCCAGAAACCTGCTCTCGAGCGGCAGCACTCTCACTGACCAGCGCCTTCTCTTCCAGCCAGGAGAGAGCTCCAAGTCCCTCCAAGCTTTACTCATTCCTTCTGCCCAAAGCTGTATGGGTATCCAATAAAACCCCTCTCACAGTATTCCCAGGAAATGATTCAGAAGAGGAGATGATTTTTCAACCAAATGAGATCCTCTGGTCCTGTGTGTCAGACCATGGCCAAGAGAAGGAGCAGCTGCCATGGACGTCCCAACTGAAATAGTCAGGGAGGGGAGCGAGGTGGCCTGACTGTGAGGGACAGGCAAAGAGACCCCAAAGTCACTCTGTTCTTGAGTCTGCCTCTTTCCTAGAGTCAAATGTTTGATTCCATTTGTTCTAGCAGGAACTGGTGGATCATGTCAAAAGTGGGACGATCTTTGATATCCCTGCTCCAGCATTTCAGCATCAGGTCGAACACAGGGTTAGGACACAGAGGAGTCTGGGACAGATAGATCTGAAAGGAAGAGCCACAGTGTTTCAGTGGGGTTCTCACAAAAGGACTGAACCTTCACTCAAGTAACACCAAAAGACAGTTTCATTCCAGGTTTACAAGACACAGCCACCATGCAGTGTTTGGAATCCCTCCAGCTCCAGTCTGCCAGTGGAGTCTGGACAGAGCCTCTCAAACAGCACCACGGACACTTGGCCAACTTGTCTGATGAGCTGGTCACAAAACAGGCCTTTGTCCCCCAGAAAACATTAATGCTTCTGAGGGATTTGTTCTCCAAGAGACAGCAAAACACAAACCAAAGCCAAATTTACCACAATAAAATCCAAGTACTTTCAACTCACCGTAGACAGCCCATGAGGCTTTCTAAGCATCGTGACAGCTTGTTAGCAGAGACAGAAAAAACACCTTTTAGAGCTTATCTACAGCACAGCTTGGCAGAATTACTTTATTTCTCCCTCTAATTTTTTAGGCTCACTTCTTTTAGGCTCTTGGCTAATCATTAGTATTGGGAGATGGTGAATAAACCCAATATAATTTTATTTCCCTTAATTCTCTGGTGCTAAAGGTGAATTGTGGGGAGAAATGTTCTCCACAGCTTTGGGTACTGAGGAGACGGAGTGTCCTGCACCATCACTGGTATCTATTGAGGGCAGCAGCAGTGGGGACAAAATGACACAAAAGCCCTTGAGCAGCTAGAGATGCTGCTCAAGATGGCCAAAGGCTTGAGCCATCTAGAGCCAGCTAGAGATGGCCAAAGGCCTCTTGGCATGTGTGGAGATACTACAGGGAGAATCTAGTCCCTGGGAACTAACAACTGCTCCTTCCCACCACAAATCCCTCCTGCTTCTTCATCTTCCAGAAGCAATGCTGGTGGGAGAGTGCTGGCAGAGGAAAGGAGCAACAGGACTGTGTGGGAGAACCTGGAAAAGCTGAAGACAGGGCAGAGTGAAGTGGTTTAGAACAGGAAATAAGCAGGACAGGGCAAGGGACTCTTCCAGTGGGACTCCAAGAGAGGAAAACTGGTGCAGTGAGCCCAGAAACGGGGAGAGGAGAGGGAGGACACAGGTGAGAAAACTGAATAGAACACAGGACACAGGTGAGAAACTGAATAGAACAGAGGACACAGGTGAGAAGCTGAGTGGAACACAGGACACAGGAGAGAAGCTGAGTGGAACACAGGACACAGGTGAGAAGCTGAGTGGAACACAGGACACAGGTGAGTAGAAGCAGAGACTGCTGCAGCTGAGGTGAGGGCAGCAGGGAGGAACATCCAGCAGGCTGGGAGTGGCTGAGGGAAGGAAGGAAGGGCTGTTTGTTCCTCACCTGCCTGCCCTGGCTGCGGAAGAACTCGCCCGTGTTCTCGATGACCTGCTCGTCCGTGAGGAGGCTGTAGGGCTGCTCCTTGCACAGCACAAACATCTCCCACAGCGTCACCCCGAAGGCCCACACGTCACTGGCTGTGGTGAACTTGCCCTGTGGACAGAGAGGATGTGCTCAGCCCAGCCAAAGCCTCCCAGCCTGCACCCTCTGCAGCCCAACACCTTGGTGCACTTGGGGAAATGCTCCAAACAGAGCCAGCACAGCAGCTGAGCTGCTCCAGCCCATCCACAGGCATGACAGGGCTCTTTGTAGGGCAGCAGCAGCACGTGGGGGTTCCACAAGCCCTGAGAAGTTTTCACAGGGGAAAAGCTCTGTAACAGGGAGCAGGTCCCAGAGAAGGCCAGAGACTTCTGTCCCTCCTGAGACAGTCTGTTTGCAGCAGAATAAAAGAAACTGAGGGAGGGAGGACAGTCACTGCCTACCTCCACCCAAAAGAGCAGAGCTCACAGAAAAGCCTTTGAAAGGGAAGCAAAGCCCTCAGGGTGAAAGCAGAGCCACAGCAGACTCCAGACTCTTATAGAAAGGCCCAAGATAATTTTGATTTTTGCACATGTAAGAAGCCAGTGACAATCTTCTTGGTGCCCCTGTTTTCTGTCTTCAAAAAATGTGCCCAAACTGGCTGTGTTTGGAACAATGTGTTTCTGAAGAAGTAAAAAGAAGATTGCTCAGAAAATAACACAAAACACTTGAGGGGCTGGAGGGCCTGTTTGGGCAGAAAACATCCCAGCCCCACTTCACCCAGGCTTATCTGGCAACCCCTGCAGTCTGTCGAGGTTTGGAAGATGTTCACACAGGCAGGATGGGAGTGATTTATGGTTTAGATGCAGCCATAAGCAAGAAAAGAGGGTGGATTTCAGAGAGCTTGGGCCTGGCAGCCTGTACAGCAGAGGTAATTACAATTTTTCTGGGTACTTGGAGAGCATGTTGTAAGAAAGTAATTCACCAACTACTGCAAGAAAAAAAAAAAGTTAAATATCCTCCAGACTGGATGTATTTGGGCTGTGGAACAATCTCCTGAGGGGAGACAGCAGGACCCTTAGATGTGAAAAAACCCCACAACCTCAAACCAGACACTTGGAACTCAGGAAGTTTTGTCCCTGCCCCTCTCAGCTTCCCAACTCGGGGGGATAAACAGAGAAAGGCAGTTCCTTAAAATTCCAGCAGGAATGCCAGGCACTCATGCCCAGATGAGGCCTGAGGGATGTGATGCCATCCAGAGAGACCTGGACAAGCTCCAGCAGTGACCCACAGGAACCTCAGGAGGTTTCAGCAGTGCTGGAGATGCCCCTGGGTCAGGAGAACCCCCAGGACCAATCCAGGCTGGGATGAGCAGCTGGAGCAGCCCTGGAGAGGGACCTGGGGGTGCTGGGGGTGAGAGCTGGAGCTGCCCCAGCCCTGAGCCCCCTGCCCTGGGCTGAGCCCAGCGTGGGCAGCAGGGCAGGGGGGATTCTGCCCCTGTGCCCTGTGCTCAGGTGAGACCCCACCTGCAGAGCTGCCCCAGCCCTGGCCCAGCACAGGGAGGAGCTGGAGCTGCTGGAGAGACCCAGAGGAGGCACCAGGGGGATCAGAGGATGGAGCAGCTCTGCTGGGAGGGAAGGCTGGCACAGCTGGGATTGTTCACCTGGAGAGGAGAAGCTTTGGGGTGACTTCAGTGTGGCCTTGCAGGGCCTGAAGGGCCTGGCAAGAAACATGGAGAGACAATTTACAGAGGTCTGGAGTGCCAGGACACAGGGAATGGCTTCCCACTGCCAGAGGGCAGGGATGGATGGGATATTGGGAATTAGGAATTGTTCCCTGTGAGGGTGGGCAGGCCCTGGCACAGGGTGCCCAGAGCAGCTGTGGCTGCCCCTGGATCCCTGGCAGTGCCCAAGGCCAGGCTGGACACTGGGGCTTGGAGCAGCCTGGGACAGTGGGAGGTGTCCCTGCCATGGCAGGGGTGGCACTGGATGGGCTTTAAGCTCCTTCCAGCCCAAACCATTCCATGACATTCTGTATTTCTAAGGGCATGCTCCTTTCCCAGGATATGAGTTATGTCCAACACAACCCCATGGGTTTCTCCCCATGTGCAGCACAGCTGTTGGTGGTGATTGCCTGGCACACAGCTGTGCCACTGCTTCAGGAGCCCAGTGAAGAGCAGAAGAGCAGAAAGAGAAGCTTTGTGCAGTGCCTACCAGCAGGATGCTCTCCCAGGCCATCCAACGGATGGGCAGCACAGCTCTGCCCTGGATCCTGTAGTAATCCCCACTGTAGAGGTTCCTGCTCATGCCAAAGTCTGCAATCTTGATGGTGTGGTTGTTCCCCACCAGGCAGTTGCGAGTTGCCAGGTCCCTGTGCACAAAGTTCAGGGATGCCAAGTACTTCATCCCCGAGGCAATCTGGGTGGCCATGTACAGCAGGTTGGAGTGGCTGCAGCAAAGGGAAAGACAACAAAGAAAAATCACTGGAGTTCCTCCACACTCAGGACTTCATTGTATTTGATGTGCTAGTGACCTGTTGTTTTATTTTCTGCCATAACAGTGGAACTAAACTGTCCCATTCCAGCCAAGATCCTGAGCTGACTAAGCAGGAACAGACAGGCTTTCCCTGAAATTCAGGCCTTCACAACCTGACATCCTTTAGATTTTTTTTTTCTATATCAAACATTAATCTCGAGGTTTTCAAAGAGTTCGTGCATCAAAGCACCAACTTTTTGCAGAGAGACATGAAAAATTAAGGTCAGAATCTCATATCTTAAAAACCACTTAGCCTGGTATTTCAAACAACACCACTATTGAATGCTTATATTAACATAAGTGTGTCACTTCACATTAAAGAGACTTGACTTGGTTTTAAATATGCTAAACATTACTGAAAATAGAAACAGATGCATTTTTCATCTAATTTAATTTTAATTCCTCCATTAGCTAAATGAAGATAGGATTAATAAAGCTGCAGGACACACAGAGTTTGTACCATCAGACTCTCAGCATTTTTCCCACACTATTGCTCTGTGCTGCTCAGCCTGTTTCCCACTGCTGATGCTCAAGTGCTTCACACGACCAAGTGCTCATCAGAACACATCTGATAAACTGCTCACAGTTTGTATTTTTTCAGTAAAGGTCAGAAAAAGAGGTCACAAAGAAAAAGGAGACTATCACAGAATCATGGAATAGTTTGAGTTGGAAGGGACTTCAAAGATCATTTTGTTCCACCCCCTGCTTTGGGCAGGGACACCTTCCACTATCCCAGGTTATTCCAAGACCCTTCCAACCTGGCTTTGGACACTTCCAGGGTTGAGACAGCCACAGCTTCTCTGGGCACCCTGTGCCCAGGCTTCACCATCCTCTGAGTAAATACTTTCTTCCTAAAATCTAATCTAACCCTGTCCTCTTGCAGTGTAAAAGCATTCTTCCTATCCTGTCACTATCAGTCTATATAAAAAGTCCTTCTTCCTACTTTTTATAGGTTCCAGAGCAGTAACTCTTCCACTCACCTGTGCCCTGATACCCTGGCTGTTGGCCAGTGGGACAGGATTGGCACAGCCTCCAAGACCCCAGGTTTTCCCTTCCCCTGCTCAGCTGTGGGTCCCTCCCTGCCTGGAGCTGCTCTCCCCACCCTTCCTGTCCCACCTAAACCCTGGCAGGGTTCCTCTTGGCTCCTGCCCCCTGCTCAGGTAGTTCCCAAGGCTCCACACAAGCAGTTCCATGAGCAGAAGGCCAGGCTGGGATGGGAATGGATGGGACAGAGGACAGACCCCTCAGCAGAGTCACTGTGGTGCCTCAGGGCAGCTCCCCAAAGGCACAGCAGCAGAGCTGATGGAGAAGAAGCTGGGAAAGGGGTTCAGCCTGGAGAAAAGGAGTCTCAGGGGGGACCTTGTGGCTCTGCACAACTCCTGACAGGAGGGGACAGCCGGGGGGGTTGGGCTCTGCTCCCAGGGAACAGGGACAGGAGGAGAGGGAATGGCTCAGGCTGGGCCAGGGGAGGTTTGGGTTGGATATTGGGGAAAATTTCTTCACCAAAATGTTGTCAGGTCTTAGCACAGGCTGCCCAGGGCAGTGCTGGACTCACCATTCACCATTTAGAAGCCATGTAGATGTGGCACTTTTGGGACATGGTGGCCTTGGCAGTGCTGTGATCAATGATCTTAGAGGGCTTTTCCAACCTAAATGATTCTGTGACCAGCCAGCCAGAGCCAGCAGGGAGATGCATTTCAAATTCCAAAGAGCCATAAGGACTTAAGAATGTGTGACCCCTGTGCATGGAAGGGCTGGTCCCACCTCTGATGCACCAAACCCTGGGTCTGGAGCTGGGTGGGGTGGCTGCACCTTGTCACATCCATCAGATGCCCACAGGCACCAGCAGAGCCAAGCTGCTCCTGGGGCAGGGGCATTCCTGTCAATACCAGGACACAACCCCTTCAGAGCTGTCTGTGTGACACTGCCTGCCTGGCAGGGACAAAAGGAGAGGCTGAAGGATCAGTGGGAGACAATGAAAAACTAGAGGTAGAGCCAAGTAATGGAAAGCAAGGAAGAGCAATGTGGGTGACAGTGCTGAAGTCAAATGAGAAGCAAAGAGGAGATAAAGAAAGAACATTTTGAGGCTTTGGCCAGGAAAAAAGCGCCACAATGTAAAGGTGAATGAGGTTTCAGATGGGCAGAAGGGATAGGAGACTGGAGAGAGCTGGGATCTATTTCTTCTCAGACACAAATCCTCTCTCCTCCTACAGCTCCTGGCATGTCCTGCCAGCAGGACACCAGGTAAACACTCCTGACAAGACCACTGACAGGTCCTGGCAGCAAGGCTGGAGTTGTCTGGCCAGTGTAAAACCCAGCCACCTCCTGCCCAGCACATCAGAGCTGGCTCTGCCTGCCTGCCTTGTGCCTGAACCACAAATCCCAGTACTCCTCTGGAGAGGAGCACACCAAAGGCTCAGCAATGCTGCAGCTCCTGCTCAGTGCAGGGCTCCTCATCAAGCAGAATATATTAGTCTACATGACTCTCCTCTAGGGAAAGCATTTCTGCAATAGCAGAGATGCTTTTATGGCAGATTTAATCCTTCCACTGAGGAGGGAGACAAGTGCCACTGCTGACAAAAAGTGGTTTTCTTTGCCAAATATTCTCCTTCTGCTGGCTGATGAAATCCTCTCCTGACTGAAGCTCCACACTCAGCTCCTCTCATGCAATATTTTTTGGACACCAGAGAACATAAGAAGCTTCTTAAAAGCCTAAGAGAGATTCTTGATTTTCATCCCAAAATTCTTGTTGTAATGCAACTGATTTTCATATTAATGAAATATCCACTAACATAAAGAGCTGGTCACCTCAATAAATACATCTAAGGTGGTCTCTGTGACCAGAATAGCTCTGTCAGGGGCACTTCAGGGGAACACAGACCTCTAGAGGCCTCAGGAACAACCCCGCACCAGGCAGGACCGGTGCCAATGTGCCATGGCAATGGCCAGGCTGCAGGAAGGTCCCTGCTGGGAAGGCACAGCAGATAAAACTGGCAGCTCTGTTTTGCTGATTTCTCCCAACAAGTCAAGCAGCTTCTCTTACGTGACACAGGGGATGTTGTTTGAAATGGCAAATTTGCTGTAGATCTCCCTGTGGGACAGGAACTGGTTGAGGTCCCCGTTCTCCATGTACTCTGTGATCATGCACAGGGGGTCGTCCCGCACGCACACGCCCAGCAGCCGGATGATGTTCGGGTTCTTCAGCCTGGACATGATCTTGATCTCCTTCAGGAAGTCATTCCTTGTAAAACAGAAAACACCTGAACTGTTCCTTTGTCTGAGGACAGCACAAGGGCTGTGTTCTCAGTACAGAGTAATTTACACTTTGCACACACGAGTGTGGAACTGGTTCTGAGCTCGTGCCAGCACTGAGCTCTCCCAGCAAACAGGATTGATGCAGCACTGCGGGCTGACACTGCAGCTTCCCCCACCCCCCACTCCCTGCTGTGTCCTGCTCCTTCCAGGAACACATGGAATATACACCCCAGACACACTCCCACAGCAGTCCCCAGGGCTGCCCTGTGCTTGGGGGGTGTGTGCTTTGCTCCCCAGCTGGTTGGCACTGCAGGTGCACTCACCTGGCTGTTTTGTTGACATCTGATCGCAGCATTTTCACTGCCACAAGAACCGGCTGGTGAGTGAATTCTGAGGATGAGACTCCCAGGAATTCCAGCAGGCCATCAGCTTCACAGAGGTGCACCTGCAGGGCAGAAGGCAGCTGTAAGAGCACACACAGGCAGAAAACCAGAGAAAAACAGCATCACAGCCAGGTCACTGGTGTGTCACTGCTGGCAGAATGAACCGGTGAATGATCCAGTGAAGGTGACACAGCTGTGATAAGGAGTGACCCAAGGGCTGGCCCTAGATCCTGACATAACATAGCCCATGGCCTAGGAGCCCCAAAGGGACCAAAGCCAGGTGAGTCCCCACACACTGGGTTTACTGCACTGCTGCAGCAGCCTGGGCCAGCCCAGCTCACCCAGCACCTACTGAGGATGAGCCTGGATGTGTCTGCTCTGTGTCTGCTCTGCACTAAAGCACCTCACACAACCCCAGAACCATCAAACCATTGCCTGGCTTGAGGCATTGCTCAGACTTCACTGAGGAGCATCCAAGAATTATCCAAAGCCAGCTATCCAAAATCCTCAAATTTCAGAGGGAAAAAAAGGAGAAAAGTGTGTGCATGTGTGTCCCTTTTATGAACACCTCATCCAGAGGTATACCCAGAGACAAATAGATAAATACTCTAATGACTACACACAATTCCAAATTTCTTCCAATAAATTAATGATGAATGATATAAAGTTACAGCCAGGGTTGTACAAGAAGGGGTGACAAGACACTTTCTTAAGAAGTTACCAGAATGTGCATCCAAATGGAGCACTGGGTGGGGAAGGGAGACAGACCTGAGGGTGTGGATAGGAAAAAGGACTGGAAAAAAGGAGCAGACTGGATGTGTCAGAGACCTGCAGCACTGAGGGAAATGTAATGGGAGCATAATGAATTTTGTATGAAGAGAGCAGCAAGAACTGATGTCACAAGCATGGTGAGGGGGAAAATGAGACAGCAGAGAAAATGGGACAAACCTGCAGAACGGGAATGAAGGTACAAAGATGCTGCTGCAGTCCCACAGAGAATGAATCTGCTGTGGGGAAAGCACAATCATGAGACCTGGGACAGGGAAGAACCACAGGACTAAGCACAGGTAATTCCGAGGTGATGTGTCACCAGGGAGGGGTGGAGGTGCTTCCTTGGGAGCAGGGAAGACAAAAGACTGGAAGGGAGGAAAAGTGGAGACCTGAAAGAAGCAATGATCCCTGTTTCTAGGAGCACACAGTGCCAGAGCAGTGGAGCAGAGCACAAGATGGCCAGTTTGGGAAAGACTAAGGAGAAGGAGAGACAGGAAAATGTGGTGCAGCACATTTGCAAAGGAGCCTGTGATACATGGAAAGGAACAGGCTCTGAATCCATCCTCAGGGAAAATGGAGATGGGAGAGCCATCTCCAGTCAATACAGAGGAGAAGTTATTACAGTTATTAGAAGGACAGCATGAGAGGGAAGGAGAAACCAGAAACAAACCAATGAGAAAATCCTCTCTGTCTCACTTTTGGAGCACAGAGCAGGATGCAGGCAACAGCAGAAAGGGCTGCACTGACAGCCAAGTGAAGAGGATGAAGATGTCAGCACCTCCCCAGAAAACAGTGAGGCAGGAAGAAGTGAGGGGACAGGAAAGGGGCTGGGGTAGGGAAGGTGGGGGGTCAGAATGGAGGAACCACAAAGATGGGCACATCACAGAGCAGGAGGCAGTCAGAGAAGGGCTGTGCTTGCCAAAATGTAATGGAGAAGGAGAATTTAGGGCTGTGAGTGAACAAAAGCTAGGAAAAAAAAAAGACAGTGGAAAAGTGAGAGCAGGAGAGAGAAGACCTGCTCAGGATGGAGCTACAGATGCTGTGAAAATGAAGCAGAGAGAGAAGAAAAGGTGAGGTGAAAACATTAACAGCTTGAAAGGAGCTCAAGGAGCCAAGGGAAAGTTTGGCAGATGACAGATGTGTGCATCATTCTGCCCGAGGCTGCTGACAAACTGGGGCTTGAGCAAGCAGCAATGCCAGAAAATATGAGGGTGCCACAGTGCTTGGGAAATGTCTGTCCTTGCTTGGGTCAGTGTGCAGAGCACCCCCAGAACCTCCACCTGTGACTGGGAGAGCTGTTTTAGCAGCCAGGACCAGTGTTAGCTGAACTGTGGAGAGTTTCCAAACCCACATGTCTAAAGGTGGGTGGCAGCCATCACATTTGAGATGTCCATAAAAGGTGTGAAAGCCTGAATTCCCAACCCTAGGTGGGGATTTAGAGAGATATAGATAGCAAACAGAAAAAGTTTGCAAGTTCATCTATTGATGAAGACCCCAGTGGTACCGAGTAGAGACTCACAGCTGCACAAGGCCCAGTGGCTTGGCCTGGGGGACACCAGCTTTCCCCAAGGGTAATTGTAATTTTAACTGAAAGGGCAAGGGCATTTTAACTAAAACACTGCAATGCAGAACCCTCAAGTCCCACTGAGCAACACCTCAGAAGATTCCTTTCTGCCAGGCACCTCCTTTCTGCTGGAGGACAAGCAGCAGAATGGCTGTACCTCTCCAAACTGTCCTTCCCCCAGCTTCTCCTTGAGGCGCAGCTGCTGCCGGGGGAACTCCCCCACGGAGATGTCCTTCTTGGTCAGGGAGTCCACGGTCAGGGCTGGCACTGCGTACATGTTGTTGCCAGTCACCCCCTGCAGGTGCACGATGTCGGTCTCGGCGTAGTGGGGGACGTTGTTCTGGAAGCCTTGGTGAGGGGTGGACTTGGTCAGGTCGGGCTCAGCGTAGTCCCCGCTGCACACTGAGGGGAGCCAGGCACAGGAGAGTCACACCTCATTCCCTCAGAACCAGTATGTCCCAGTTTCCACTCCTCCCAACCCCACAGCTCTGGGAGTTTGGCCTCCTGCTGCCTTGTGCTCCTCCTGCTTGTATCCCTTGAGGGATACCTACACGGGACATGTGGGAAATAAATGTGTAGAGAATTCTCAAAGCCTAACAGAAGGCTCACATAGTATGCAGCTGTATGCAAACTTCGAAATAAAAAATTCTAACTTAAAAATACCATAAAATAAAATGGACATTAATAAGAGAGAAATAGAACTAGAAACAAGTTTCAAAATATAAACTTACAAATAAAACTAGATACTTTAAGGAAACAAAAAAGATACATTGTACTAAGACCCACCAAGAGTAATTTTAAGTTATTAGCTTAAAGCATTTACAACATAGTGTAGCAAAAGCTAATAAACCAGAAAACGCTTATAATGTGTTGTAATTAGGAAATAGTTACCTTCTAATTATAACATCCATATTGTCTCACCCTTCACATAAAACTAAAAATAAAGTTTTTAAAACACCTCTCAGTTACCCCATCTCTAGGTCAGAAAAGGGCTTAATCCAACAGGGACACACTGCTCCGTTTTACCCAGAACAATACCTGCGAGCTGCCAGCAAATTCCTGCTCAACACAGCCTGTTCTAGCCAGTCATGGGAGCTACAGGTCCTGCCCAGACAGGGAGGCGAGTCTGAAGTGATTTTCTGTTTCTGATTCATCCTAAGTACAATCAGTTCCCATTACCTGGTGCAGGGATGTTTTTTGCAATGTCAAACTTGCTCTGGATTCCCTCCTGCAACAAGAACTGATGGAGGTTTCCATTTCCCATGTCCCCTGGTAGCAAACTCTTCTCCCTCTTACAGCTTATTCACATAAATATGGGGTAATGCTTTAGAATTAACTCCCTGCAGGGTCAGTATTACACAGAACATTTGTTCTGCTTCAAATTCATACCCTGGCTCAATCCAATCAGTCTCCCTGGGTAGAATAATGCTGGATCTTAGCAACTTGTCAGCGTGAGGAATGCAGCACTGCCCTTCCATTCACTGAGTACTAAACACTGCTGGAAACATTCCCTTCTGTGGGGGTCCAAAAGCTCTCCGGGGGCTGGAAGCCAGGGCACCACAGAAAATTCCCTGCTCTATTTCCTTCTGTTTTTTTCTACAGGAATTTCAAAGAGCCCTGACTGCAGGAAAAGGTGTCAAAGGTCTTCTCCCAAGAGTGCTGCAGGCAGCATCTCCACAAACGATGTGTGATTGTTCTGACTGCTCAAACCAGCTGCTAAAAGATGACCTGGGTAATAAATAAACAGTCTTCAAATAAAACAATAAAAAGCCAGACCCTCTAGTGGGACTGCTGCTCCAGCTGTCACAGCTCCAAGAAGTGCCAGTGTTCCACAATACTGCCTGAGCTCCCTGGGTTACTGCATTGCACAGGAGCCAAAGATGGCAACTTGGACACTGACAAGTGGCACATTTTACAATCTGACAGAAATAATAGAAGAAGAAACATGCAGCTCCCAGAGACTGATGATGTTACCTGAATCCTCTGCACTTTGGGAGAGCTCTGGAAGCTTCTGGAGCAGTGTAGCTGGCTGGTGATATTCCAAGTCCAGCGGGAAAGCACGTTCATAGGTGGGATTTGACTGGTGGATCTGGGTCTGGTTGTTGGCAATGGTGTAGCTGTAGAAGGAGAGGCGAACAGTGGCATCCTCCTCCAGGATTCGACGTGGGGCCTGCAGAGGAGAGGGGAAAAAATCCAAACCAAACACTGAGGTGATGCTCAGTTGTTAAGTAATGCCTTGGCTGCAACCACAGCAACTTCCAGTAATATCTTGGACAGTGCTGGCATCCTCCCTGCTGTGAGAGCAGCTTTAGCTACTCCATGGAGCTGTGCTTTTCACATAGTTCTGAGCTCATTAGGGTTAATGATTAGTTCTGAGCTTGTGTCTACAAAACAGCCTTATTGTATTACCTTTTCCAACCTTTTTTGAACATATTGCTTCCAAAGAATGATGATTATAATCATCAGGAGCAGCAGAATAATAGCCACAAGGCAGCCCACGAGGATGGAGGTGTTGGAGTCATCTGCCTTCTCCCCTATCCAGGTGCTGGTTACAGAAGATGTGGTTCCTGCAATCACAGAGAAGGAGAATCTGGGGTTTAAGCACCGGAGGTTTTCTGTGCCAGACAACTTCCTACAGCCTGGTAGAGAAAAGATCTTGGGCAGCTCCCTGAACATTAACACCAGCTGTGTTCGCATTCTGCTCTTAGCAGAAATTCTCATTTTGGAGGCTCAAAGAGCTAAGAACTGTGCAGAGAACTTCTGCAATCAAAGACTGCTGTGAGCAGAACAGATTCCTGCAGTGGATCCTTCCTAGAGCAGACAGTGCTCAGAGTTTCACTGGCTCCACACAAATCCCCAGCCCATGTTCTGAGGCAGCCCTGGCCAGCTGAGGCTCAGGGGACTGTCAGATGCTGCCCTGTGCATGAGGCACTGATCAGGCCATCCCCAGATCTCCAGAAATGGAGGGAAAGACCACATTAACTGGGATATGCCTGTGAAATTCCCCACACCTGAGCCCTTGGCATGGCCAAGGGGCAGAAGTCCTTACCCCAGGTGCCCTCAGTAGCGTTGTGCTCCATTTGCAGGAGCTCTGTGGTGCTTGTGGCTACGGTGACGAAACTGGGATTCACACTCTCCATGTCTGTGGAAGGAAGGGCAGAGTGTCAGCCCAACAAACCCTCCCTGCTCCTGCCAGCAGTCCCTGCAATCCCAACCCCAGCAGGAGGGGACTGGTGTTCAGGCAGCACAGCAGGAACAGGAGGGGCTGCTGTCAGCAAGGTAAGCAACAAGCAGCACCCAGGGAATTCCTCCCTCAGGAACGTCTTCTCACTAGAGCTGATTAGAGACTTTGGAGTAGAAAGCTACAGCCACACCTTTCCCTGTCAGTCCTGGTGGTTTTCTCCAAAATTTTTGTCCTTTTCCCTCCAGAACCTTTTAAAGCAACTCAGGGCATTGACTTCTGCATCATAGTTAAGACTTAAGGAAAAAAAAAGTCAGCCTCTATCTTTTAATAATAATTTTTTTAAAATAATTTTTTAATCTGCTAAACTAATCTCTATTATGCTTGAATTATTCCTAACAAAATATTTGGTAAAAAGAAGCAAAAATCAATGTCATAGCCAGCAGGCAGCTGGAGAAGTGGAGGCAGGTCCTGATCTCTTCACTCAGGTGACCAGTGACAGGACTCAGGACAATGGCTGGAGCTGTGTCAGGGTCAGGTTGGAGATCAGGGGAAGGTTCTTCCCCCAGAGGGTGCTGGCACTGCCCAGGCTCCCCAGGGAATGGGCACGGCCCCGAGGCTGCCAGAGCTCCAGGAGCCTTTGGACAGCGCTGCCAGGGATGCCCAGGGTGGGGTTGTTGGGGGGTCTGGGCAGGGACAGGGGCTGGGCTGGGTGATCCTGGTGGGTCCCTTCCAGCTCAGGGGATTCTGTGATTCCATGAGATCAGCCTGGGATGTGCTGAATTATCCATCATCCATGCTGCAACTGGTTGTGGCTCAGGCCAATTGTGCAGGCAGCCACTCCCCAGGAACCTGACCTGAAAATGTGGATATTTCCTCTAATCAGAAGCTCTCCTGGCTTTTCATTTTGTGCTTCACTGTGCAGCCTTTCAGAATCAATCACTTTGCAAACCCCAAGGTTATAAAAAGGAGCTCACATGGATTTCTCAAGCATAGAACAAGCTAAGTTTCCATTTCCTTTGGTTTGTGGGAGACAGGGGCTGGAGTGGATGATCCTGGTGGGTCCCTTCCAGTTCAGGATACTCTGTGATTCTATGATCTGTTTCAAAAAGAACAACTGCTCTACAGTCCAATTTTTGGTTGCCCTGGTCATGCTTCTGTTCATGTGCATCAGTATCAGCCTGGAAAGCACCCACTGCACCTTTCAGCCCCTCCACTGCCCTTCAGTGCCTGTATGTCACTGTCATATTTTCTGGAAAAATCCCTTGGCCAGGATTTCTCTCCTGGAAAGCTGAGAAGCCTCAGAGAAAAAGGAAAACAATGTTATCTCATTTGCTTCTCCTGTGTTTTGCTGCTTTGGAATGTGGTTTGGAGATTGTTTATCCACCAGGTGGTTTAATGTGAATTGTTTTTACTTATTGGCCAATCACAGCCAAGTTGGGTTGAGACTCTGGAGAAAGTCATGAGTTTTTCATTATTATCTTTTAGCCTTCTGTCTGTATCCTTTCTCTATTCTTTACTATAGTTTAGTATAGTTTTAGTACAGCATTCTTTAATATAATATCACAAAATAATAAATTAGCCTTCTAAGAACACCGAGTCAGATTCATCATTTTCTCGCTTTCATTGGGGTTTCAGAAAATACCACACATGTACAACCTCCTCCTGCCCCTGTGCAGCCCACAGTCCTGCACTACCACAGCAGCTCTCCTGCTCCCTGTGCTTCTCCAGGTGTGCCTGGCTGCAGGAGCCCTCACCTGACTGGAAGGAAATCTCGCTCATCATCATCCAGGTGTCAGCGAAGTAGAAGCGGCACAGGATGGCCTTGCCCACGCGCTGCTGCAGGGGCACGGTGACGAACCTGGCACTGGGGTTTTTGTCATCCAGCACCGTGGCCACCCCCACGGGCTCGGGCTCCCAGTCCGCGATCAGCCGCGGCTTGAACAGACACTCCACCCTCTGGAAAATCTTCACCCCCTTGGAGAACATGTTGTTGCAGTGCACCTGGGAAGAGGAGAAGGGATCCATCAGAGAGGAGATTTACTGGCACCTGAATCAAGCCCCAAGGGTGTTCCACTCATGAAAATTTTCCATTCCCAGTATCTCCCTGTATGAATGCAGAATGAGTGACTTCTTCCAGTGTGCAACGAAAACTCTGGGCCAAAAAGCTGGTCTGAAACTGCTCTGAATTTTACCTGCAAAAACTACATTAATGGCCAGATCCTGGCAGGCTCTTCAAAAGGCCCAAATAAAAATCAACCAAGCAAACCCTTGACTGATTAATCAAGGGTTACCCAAAGTTGATTAATCGTACTAATCTAAAGCCTTGCAGACCAATTCTCTTTGAACGTTTAACCTAAAAAGGGAAAGAAAAAACACATCTAAACTATTAGTGCTAAAAATTTGGTATTATTTGAATTGCTTGACATAAGTAGCTGGAATTGTTAGGCCACAAGCTGAACTTTATCTGAACTACATGGCTCTGTTCTGCAAGTCAAAGATGGATTAGAATGAGGTCTGGAGCTAATAATCTGATCATAAATAACAGTAAAGATGGATTGTAGTGAAACTTGCATGTAACAATCTGATCATTAATAATAGTTAGAATAGACAAAGCTGCAGCTTAAATATTACTCAAAGATCAATAGCTGGGGTGGACAGCCCATAGATCCTGGTCTGTGAACTGTAACAGGCATGTTAAAAAAATGAACTACTGAAACCACCAAATCCCCCACAGAAACCAGACTCAAAGGCCAGTGTGGAAACAATGGCACAGCAGCCATTTGGTAATGAAACAGAGAAGAGCATGGAGAATCCAGACCCTAATACTGCTCTTGGATTCTTCTTCTGTCCCTCCTGGCATGAGGGGTCCCAGGGATTTCTTTGTCCTTGGTCCCTCTTTTGAGGGACCAGCTCAAGCTATGACATATCACAACTGATCTCTGCCATTAGATGAGAACTGTGCCCCAAATTTCTTTGCATTTAGAAATTTTTAGCAGCTGCAGCCTAAGCTAATTCCTTCCAAAAGCCACAAACCAGGACAAACCCAAGCAGATACTCCCCTGACACACCCTTGCTCTGGTTGCACACCTTGAAGACAACTAAAGATCTGAGTTTTAGGGAAACCATCACCTAAGCCTGCATCCATCCCATTCTCCTGGTGGCTCAGCATCAGCTGAGTTCTGTTATGCTCAGAACCTGCAGACCTGAAGCTCAGGACCACGAGATCTCAGCACTGTGGCCACTGACCAGGAACCAGAAGAAATAAGGTGACTCAAAGTCTTCAGTATCCCTCAGCCCTGCTCCATTCCCACAGCCACAGTGGTCCAACCCTTCCCAGGGACCCCAGGAATGATTTCCTAGTGACTGTGGAGGATGTGGCACTGTGACAGCAGCAGTTTCCAAATCCCCTACAGCCTCGAACCCTATTAATTGCTTGGCCTCTGCGAGGTCCTGCAGTGAAAAGCAGTGGAGCACTAATGAGGACAACAGGCCTGATGAGCAGCAAAAGGACAAAAGCGGGGTATTTGCATATAATTAGGACCAGATGAAGCTTAGACAACATTATTCAATAAGGAGAAACAGTCATTCATAAGCAGGCAGGAAAGCCTGATGCCTGGAATATACAATTTGTGCCATATTTGGACAGGAGCTGGACGTGTTTCCATCCTGGATTGATACAGACACATTGTATATTGCAAATATCTCCTACTAAAGTCCAATTTTACAGCATGCAAGCCTAAGGGGTGCAGTTGCAATGTTATTAACATTTATTTTTAATAGTTTCTTGGATACTAGGAAAGCTCAGAGGACTGGGATAAAGCTATCAGATAAGAAGATGCAAAAATTATCCACAGACCACTTGGCCTGTACAAAAGAAATGCAAAGCTGAAGGAGGCAACATTCAATAAATAATGAAGATTAATTCATGCTAATCAGAACAGCTTTTTAATTAGATGCTAGATGAAGTAGCTGTTCTTATGATCTGATGTGTTTGGTTTATCAGGATGGTCATGTTTACAAGACAGATTTTTGGAAGGCATCTGTCCCCAATTAGCATACTGTGGGCTCCTGTATTATATTAATTTGATTAAACATTATCAACTAGTAAGTCTTACAAATTTTAAGGCACAAATTCTTCTCTGTTTTTCTAAAGGGAATGCATTCCTAAATCAAAATTATTTGCTGCTTTTTTCAATGACCTGAGGGAGACAGCAGAATCACCAGCAATTTAATAAACTAAATGGGAGGGAGGGAGGGAGGGAGTTTCCTAAAATAATCTCAAGGACTGACTCATGTCAGGGTAGTGAACTCAGGGACAAAATCTAAGTGATGCTTTCCACACTGGACTTTTATCCTGGACGCTAATAACTTGGAACTGATTTTTAGCATGATCCCAAAGCCTTAATGACCACTGGCTCCCTCTCTCTTGGCTTGGAGGATTAATATCATCACAAGATTCACAAACAAAGAGGAATCGTCCAAAAGCAGGAAATTGGTACCATTCTTTTCTGCAATTTGATGGAAAGCCTGCATCCAGATCCAGATTCTGTACCAAAAAGAGTAATCAGCAAAGAAAGAAAGGATTGAGTGACTGCTCCAAAAATGACCCTTGGTCTCACCAGGAAGGCATTGAGAAGTCTGCCAACTTAGTTTATTGAAGCAAAGATTAAGAGAGTGGTTTAATCACGGTTTAGAAGCAGAAGATTTCTGAGAAGGCAGGACTCTTTTTTTTTTTGCCAGCAAAAGCAGGCAAACAGCCAAAGGTTGCAAGTTAAAAATAGACAAAATAAAACCAGAGTAAGTAACCACCAAAACAATTTACTTAAGGATGTGGTGGGTTCTCCTTCATTTGAAACCTCTACAAGAAAAGCCACCAATCCTTTTTAAAAGATCCTGCTGTTTACTACAGACTCAAAGTTCAACTCGTGCTTTTCCTGCCTGTTTAAATAATTTCCCACAGCACAAGCACAGGCTGAGGCATCCAGAGAAATGTTTGGTCAAAATGGAAGCACAGCCACGTTCCTTTACCTCGAGGGTCAGTAAATCCTACATCCTAAATCCATCTCAGCTGCCTAAAAACTGCTTCAGGTTTTTGGAATAAAAAGCCAAACACTGGAAGGAGAACCTGAGCTCTGAAGAAGCAAGTGCTCACCTGCTTCACCTGTCTACAGTGGAAAATTTGGGATATGTCCTGCTCAAATTCTGGATTCAGGAGGATACAAGCGCTTCCTCTATCCTCCTGCTTTGGGAAGGGTACTCAAGGCCAGGTTGGATGGGGCTTGGAGCAACCTGTCTAGTGGGAGGTGTCCCTGCCTGTGCAAGAGGGTGGAGCTTCAATGTCCCTTCCAACCCATTCAGTGCTCCAAAGGGGCAACCTGGGAGCCCCCAGACCCAAAGCCTGTCCCCCTGGAGAGGGCCCATGCTGAGTTACCTTCATGGAGGTGAAGTTCCGTGGGCGGTCGAACTGGAACTCCATTTCCACCGCGCCTGTGCTGAAGCTCTCGTTCCTCCAGCCCACGTAGTCATAGCCCGGCCACACGCGGTACTGGTGGCTCTGGGTGAAGTCATCCAGCCCCAGCACTCCATCTGTGAGCTGGCCCAGCCCTCCATACAGGTGCCTGGCCAGGGAGAACCAACAGTCAGCCAGAGCTCCAGTGGGAAATCACATGCATCTTTCAACTGGTACCAGCAAAACTTCCATTTTCCTGCTCTTGGCCCATCCTGGACAAGAGCTCGCTCACTGTTCTTATGCAGCACCACCTTGATGTTGTTTGGAATGGGATTTTAGCATCATTCCCAGCTTGGGAAAAGGCAGAAGTTTTTGCACTGGTGTCAAGGACCAACAGCAAAGCTGAGCTACAGGCAGAGCCTCTGGGGAACAAAAACAGACACTGTGAAAAATGACACTGTGTGTTCTCCCAACAGAGCTGGAGCTGCAGCATCTCACCATGCATGGCAGGAACACTGCTCCATCCTCTGCTGGGGGAACCTGTGGGGAACATCCTGCAGGCAGGCACAGAAAGGCAGGAAAGTGGGAAGTGAGACCACGGGCAGCTCCTGAGCCACAGCCAGGCCTAACCAGGATCATTTCTGGCACTGTTCCTAAGAGAAGAGTGTTACTGGCTCTTTTCAAGGCTGACTGGACTCTTTGCCAGGACCCTGCCTCACCCCACTCCGATGTGAGTGTGCAGAGCCCCTCATACACTTTCCCAGCACTGTTCCAGAGTAGAAGATGGCAGTGTGGCACAATTCTGACCCCCTCTGCAAGTCCTTGGCTCTGCAAGGCCACCCCAGCTGAGCTCTCCTGTCACTAGAGCACAGGTACAGGTGCCTTTGAACTGCAAACCAGGATTAATAGCTGGAAGAGGCAGATTCCTACCAGTCAGGCACATGAACTAGAGGTTAAATAATTTTAGAGTCCTGGCTTAGCAAGTTGGGTTTTGTGCCTACATCTGCAGCTCCCTGACACTCCCCAGTAGAGTGCCCAGGTTCCTAAGTTAGTCATGGACAGCTACATGCAACACCTATTCTGTACATAAAAACCTTTTCTTTAAAACATCCAAGCTTTACTGTGTCAGCCCAGCCTGAAGCCAACAGATATTAATATATCAAGACACTGTTGCCCAGCATTTTCCAATGTCCTACAAGCATGAAGAAGTGTTTGGGTGTTGCCATAAGGTAGGAAAATCACAAAGAAAGGCTTCATAAAATCAAGCCTGCTCTCCTTGTCAGGCTAGCCCTTTGTAAGTTCCCATGTGAAAGCAATCTTAGTGAGAGCAGTTCATTAGCATAACAATCTATTCCTGGGTGAAAAACAACTAGTACCTATATAAACTGTTTTTACACTGTTAGATAGAAAAATGGAAACTATCTCTCACAAAGAACTTTTCCTGCACACACACACCAGGGGTTTAAGTGACCAATTAATACAGAATAACAACTTGTTACTGACCAATAAAGTAATTGGCAAAAAAGCTCCTAACCAATGGGAGTGACACACGAGGTCTGTAAAACTGTACAAAAAGGAGTTATGTGAATAAAGAATGGCTTTTTCCACCATGGAAAGAATAGAGTCCTGTGTGATTTATTCCAGTATTTGGGATACAAGGCACCAGTGACAGGGTGAGTAGGAAAGAATTTGCATAGTGACAGAGAGAGAACAGGACAACTTCTCCCACCTGCGTTCCTGGTAGCCATCGTAGGTCGAGTCATTCAGATAAACGATGGGGAAGCCAGGAGCTGCTATTGTCCCTCCTTCAGGGATGCTGTAGGATGCCAAACCATCTGAAAAAGAAGGCCATGCACCTCAGAAATGCAGCAGCAGCCTCCCATCTCCTGTGTCCATGTGACATTTTTATACATGACACAGACCAACAGCAGCGGTTCCAGGGATCCCCTCTGCACACCTGGGGGTGCAGGGGAGCCCCAGCCAGGGCTGCTGTGCAGTGCCAGGCTGGGGAGGGGCACTCACCGTGCCAGACACAGCCGTAGAGCTCCACCCTCATGCACACAGTCATGGGCGCCTTGGTGACGGGGATGAGGCGCACGAAGCGCGCGATGATGGGCGGCCGCAGGTCCTTCAGCACCACGTCGTAGGTGTCGGTGTTACCTTCGATCACCTGCAGGAGAAAGAGCCTGAGCTGCAACCTCTCCCTTTTTATTACTGAAGGGATGGCACCAAAGTCAGGCTAAGAATGATTTATTGCTCAGATAAACTTCGGTCTCAGAGGCTGTGAGACTTCAAGGAGCAAGCAGTTGGCCATAGCTCAAAGCAGCCATAAGTTCTTCATTACAAGACAATATGTAACTTTCCAATCCAATGGACAGTTGCCACAAAGTTTATTTTGCTTTTCTAAGCTATCACCTTTACCTACTTCTACTGCACTGTGGACACTTTTATTCAGTGGGCTATTATCACATGTACACAGATATGCTTCTATTGTAACATCTAAACTCTTAGCTTACTCTATACAATTACACCCCTACACTATAAACCCTTCACCATCTTATCAATACTGTTCCCTACATTATAAACCCTTCACCATCTTATCAATACAGTTCCCTACATTATAAACCCTTCATCATCTTATCAATACAGTTTCTCACTTAAGGTATATTCTTACTTATTATTACTATGTAGTTGTAACTATAAAAACATAAGTTTATGATTTTTCTACCTAATGTCTGTGTACTTTATTTTTACATCAATCCAAGCTTCTTCCAAGGCTGCAGATCAAACCCTTCAGTGTCTGTGGAAGTTTCTTTCCTTCCATTTCCCACACTCCCTGTTGTGGTGTTGGGCTGCAGAGTGGTGCTCCTGTACCCCCTTGTTTGGGACTGGGGAGTTCTCCAGGTGGAATCTGCAGGGAGGAGCTGCTGCTGCTCCTCCTGTGGCTGCTGGGGTGTGAGGAGTGCTGCCATTTCACCTCCTGCCCACTGCAGACCCCACCATGCAGCACTGAGGGAGAAGAGAGAGCAGGTGGGGGTGAAGGTGAGTGGATGTTGCAGAGAGTTCCAGTTACTGGATCAAACCCCTTCCTTCAAGGGATCTGTGGGTTCCAGCAACAGGAGCAGAGCTTGTCCTCATCACCTGGTGGAGGGTCCTGATGTCCTTTCTCCACAAGCCAACACAACTCCAGAGGTGCTGCAGTGTTTGGTGCTGCACAGGAGGCATCTTGGACTGAGATGTTCAGCATCACCCCAGCCACCCCCTCCTGCTGCAGTGCAGTGACAGGCAGGGACCCTCACCCTTCCCCTCAGAGCCACCATTGTCCTGGGAACTCTCCACCGTTTATTTTGACTTCCCCTCCCACCCCACAAACCCAGCTTTTGTAACACACACCAAAATGTGAGGGATGGGCAATATAATGGTAATGGCAAACAGCTGATCAAAGGTCTGGGTGAGCAGATAATTCATTAACAAGATAAAAGGTGTTACCAAATACTGCACTGCAGACCCTGCTGGGACTTCCAAAGCACCCTCAGTGCAAGAAAGCATCACCACACCCAGTACCTCTCTAGTCTGGCTTAGGTCTTCAGGCTCCACAAGGCAGCCTGAGGCAGGGTGGCCAGGTCAGACAGCTGCAGGTGAGAGTCCCAGGGGAAGGTTAAGAGAGGTTATGAACACAGCCCCAGCCCTGTGCTCAGGCCTAGAGACAGCATGAGACAACTGTGGTGAGCAGGGAAGCCTGTGTGAGCTCAGCACATTTCCTACTCTCTCAACTCCTTCCTCCTCAACATCCACACACCAAACACTGCCATCAGACACCCAGAAACTCCTTAATTCCTTGCCACCCCCTCCAATATTAAATCCCAAAGCAGGCATCTGCTTGGCAGCGTCTAATTGAGAAACAAGTGTCTAAGAGAAGGACACCCATGTGATGTTTGGGACATGCACAGACAGCTACTGAAGAGAGACAGTTTTCCTGATTTGGGGGATCAGGTCAAGGGACATGGACAAAGGAAGAAAACTTCAAACATCCCCTCAGAAAAAAGCATCCTTGCACTAGCTCCACAGTAGAAGAGCTGAGAATCCTGCCCTTCTTCCGAGAGGAGCAAAGGAGGTGATGCACCTTGTGTAGCATCTCCACATCCTGCAGCTGCTGTTCCTGAGCATGCCCTTACTCAGGGCCAGAAAACCCAAACTGTGTGAGAGACAAACCCAGCAGCAGTTTCCATCCTGGCCACTGCTGAGCCCAGTGCTCCCCACATCAGGAACAATGCAGTGCTGGACGAGACCAGATGATGCACAGCAAGCACAGAACTGAGGCAGAACACGCTGCTCCAGCAGAGCCAGGATGGAGTAGGTGCATTAATATCCCAGGATGTAAGGTGTANAGAAGGAAGGGGTTTGCGTTTTCCATTTCAAGGGAGGCTTCTGCCTTCCTTAGCAGACACCTGTCTTTTCAAACCAGACAATTAAGCAGGATGAGGAGGATGTGCCCTGCAGCCCCGGGCTCACCCTCCCTCCCTGGCGGTTCCTCCAGGAGATCCAGCGCTCCCCGTTCCGGCTGTAGTCGATGCGGTACGCGCGGGCAAACTCCTTGCCCGTGGCGCGGGCGTGCCGGCCCTGGGTGCCCACCAGGGTGATGAAGAACAGCTTGTGCAGGTCAATCTGCAGGAACTGCACATCTTCAGGCTCCAGCAAACCAGCTGGGCACCAGGCTCCATCCCCCTCTTCCCTCTGTAACCTGAGGGGAAAATCGCACACATTAATGAATCAGATTTCCAATGACTGATTGAGGGAACACGTGGAACTTTGAGGACTGGGAGGAAGCAACAAAACCAACAATGGCTACCAAATACCTCTGCTCTTTGGGATGATGGTCAGCTGAGACTTAAATCCTACAGGTTTGCCCTATACAGAACAGCTCCTCAGTCCCAGATATCTTTCATTAACTACTTGAAGTATTTTTTTCCCCAGACATGAATTTCCACATTGATCAGAAACAACCCTGCTGCTCAGTAGGGAACTGCTGGCTGCTCTGTAGCACCTTGCTGCTCAAGTGCATCCTCACTGCTCCTAAACCCCACATGGTAAGGCCTGAACTTCTGCTTGACCACCTCCTGCAGCTCTACAAAGCTCAAAGATGAGCCATCTTAAAAATACATTTTAGCAAGAAAAGATCTGTTTGGAATTATTCTGGGTCATTTCAGTGCATATTTCACATTTCCTGCAGTCATCAGAGCTGCTGGTGTAGGATGCTGCTAGGAGAGTGGGGGGAAGGTCTCTGCTCCTAAGCTGAACATTGTGAGAGCTGTAGTTGTGACAAATTTATCTGCACACCAAAAATGTGTGGGTTCTTCAGCAACAGGGATTTCTTAGCCAAAAGCAAGCCCTTGGCTTTCAGACAGCGACCCCACCTCCAACTGATGGGATCAGTGAGGGCATCAGGAAGGTGGTACCCAGGAGGAGACACTGAAGGTCAAGGCTCAGGCCAGAGAAGATTTTAATCTCTGGCTGGTCAGCTGTTTGTGCAAGACTTTCTTACACTGGAATAACAAGTAAAGCTCTAAAAAAGGCAGGAAGGGTGACTGAAGTGACAGAGACAGACATCTGCATGGGACAGCTCTGACCTCTAACCACATGAGGTCAGCTTCATGCCTTCACCCTGTGGACATCCAGGAAAGAGAGGATGGTAACAGATGGCAAGTGGTGCCCAAAGTGTTTGCAGCTCTAGACATAAGCCACACTCAGAGGAAAAATCTCCCAGCTTTCAGACCCACAGGGCTGTTCAAACACTATTAAAACACAGCACACAGCATCGCTGCTCTACCACAGACTAAGAAAAAATGATATTTCAACACTAGGAGAATGTTATGATTTTGGAGTGCCTGAATTCATCATAAAAATATAAGTATCATAATCAACCTGAAATTTCTGTCTGACTTGTACCAAAGCTGTAGGAATGTTTGATATCACCACTACAAACTATTCCAAGGAAACTCACATTTGCAACTCTTTTGTGAATCATCAGTTAACAGCTTTGAGAGAAATAAAATGACCAAAAAAATGAAAAGAAAAGCTTATAATAAAAACTGTAGGCCTCCTTGACAGTGAAGAAAATAATTTAGCTGCTTGCTTAACAATTCCTTAACTCTGCATTTCCAAGGTCTTTGAGACAGAGTGAGCACAGTCCATTTCCTCAATAGGATGCTGTTGAAAAGTTCATCCTTGTAAAGGATTTCCTATGATTTAGTTTAAAGCACTCCACAAGAATCCCAGGGGCCCTGTCCCTGGCTGACCTGTAAGTCACAAATCCTTTGGAGATTTATTCACAGAGTGACTGAAAGATGGGGTCAGAGGCAAGCCCTGAGTCTGCAGGCCCATCCCCTGCTCACAGCAGCTCCAAGGCTGCCCTGTGTTCCTCAAGGCCTGGTACAGCCAAGTCCCCAAACACTGAGACACCACCACCTCTCTGGGTCCCCCTCCCATCACTTCATTCTCATGGAGAAGGATTTTTTCCCCTTAACATTTAACCAGAATTTCCTCTATCACAACTGTGACCATCGCCATGGCTTCCTGGCCATTCACTGTGCACTACCCAGACTGAATACAAAAGCAGCAAACAAGGTTCTAAAGGTGGGAGATCTTCTTTCTCAGCCACATATTGGGTATCTAGGGGAAAAAAAGGATTAAATCTGTAGTCAGAGGTGAACCCACCGTGCATACTGGGGCCCTGTGGAGTCGTACCACTGGCTGGAAGCAGTGATGTCCTCATCCCGGATGGTCCCCTCGTGCATCCCCAGGGGGTAACGACAGATGGCTGCAAAGGGCAACACAGACAAGCAAACAACAAAGGTCAGCACTCATTCCTTTTAAAATCACCAGGCAAGTTTAATTAAAAGGCTATCACGCCCAGAGAATAAACATGGTAATGCTAAAATGCAAGAAGAATGCAAAAAAAAAAAAATTGAATGCAAAAGAATGCAAAAAAAATTATTAAATACATCATAATTATCACAAATTGAAATTATAAGTAATGCATTAGACTAACAGTATCATGCAGCAGAGCCCAGCAAGGCAAAAACTTTACAAAGAAACATTTTAAGAGCATGAAATCCCAAACCAAATTATTGATACCGTTGCATGGGCCCATTTTACAATGGCAAATTATTCATCAATAATGATGTGACATAAAAAGGAAGCTTTTGCTCAAGATTTTTCTTCCCCTGGAACAAACTGGATGCTCAAATGGGAACAGTTATTACCTTCACCAGTTCAGATACAGGGGAGAAGTTAAACCTCTATTACAGATGACAAGTCATGGAAACATCTGCTCTGTCCTGTCACTGCAGGCTGGAGTTCCCATCTGACCCTGAGCCCCTGCCCATCCATCCTGCCTCATCCCAGCCTGCTCCTGCCTCCAGCCTCAACTGGAGCCAGCATTTCTCCCCAGCATGGGAATGCTCTCAAACCTGGTGCCTCCATGGAGCACAGACACACCTGGCTCAAGCCATGGATCTCCAAAAGCTCCCCACACCAGCACCCTGCAGATGCAGCTGACAAATCCTAGCTGGCCTTGAGGTTCTCTCTCCTGACACAAGTTTTTAAACATGTCCTGGAATATTAGAGATGTTTGGGAAAACTGTAAATCTGAATGCATTCATTGCCAGCCACACTGCTGCAGCCACAGGAGCAGTTCTGGCTGCCTCTCCCTCAGGCAAGGCTGCCCTGGGTGCCCTCCTGGGTTCCCAAAATCCCAGGATGGGCTGGGTTGGAAGGGACCTTGGAGATGATCTCCTGCCACCCTCGAAGCAAACCTGGCTACAGCTCAACAGGAGCTGCACTTCAAGGCTCCTCGTGGGTCCCTTCCAACTCAGGAGATTCTGGGATTCCATGAAATCCATTCAGCAGGTTCAGAAGCTACAAAACAAGACAGAGGGATGAAAACCACCTTGCTGTTATCACTACACAGAATAAAGCACCTCAGGCTGAATCACTGCCTGACAGATCTGATGTAGAAATGTTTGCAAACAGAGGGTGGGGCTTCAACAGGGTTTGCCTGCAGCTGTTAGGCACTGTGTCAGTGAATGTGTGATGTGCTAAGCACTCCTGCATCATCAGGTAAAGGAAATGGCTGGCGAGGTGACAACATTTGCTAATGACACCAGGTTATTTGATATTAAAAATATTCAATATTTTAAAAATTCAATATTTAAGTAGCATTAAATATTACAATTTAATGTTAATACATAATTAATATTAAAATTATTCTGGTTTAATGCTTTAATATTAATTTAGTATTTTTTAAAATTGTGGGAATACCTATAAAACAAACTAGAATTAGCATTACAGCACTGCCTGTATTCATGGTCAGATGCCAGGCAGATAAGGAACAGAGCTCTTGCTCCTTCCTTCCATCATCAAAAGGCAGAGAAGGCAACACAGATGATGAAGGAAAGATCTGCAGGCTCATCTTTACAAAAGGGATTACTGAAATATGACAAAGATAATTTATATTGACCAATAGATATCCTCACTGTCTCTCAGAACACCAAAACCAGGATGCACCAAAAGGTCAGGTAGGAGAGTTCAAAAACAGAATATAAATCCTTAACCTATTAAACACTCCAATGCCAGAGTTTCCCATGAGTTCAAAAAACCAGCTGAAGAAACTCACAGCTGCCACAAGCAAACAAATACCCAAGCAGTGGCTCTGGAAGCTGCAGTGAGCTGAGGGTACCCCTGGGGTAAAGCTCTGCTGTGTGCCAGCCCACCCAGAGCCACAGGGATGGGGCCAGGCCACTGAGCTGGGGGGACCCTGGTATCACCCACAACATTCAGCCTGGGGTTGCTCAAGGGGCCTGAATTCCCTGGAGGAAACTGGTGTCTGCTGGGATCCAGAACAATGTGCCTGCTGAAAGCCAACCAGGAGTCCCTGGTGCTGCTCTCCCACTGCAGTCAGGTTATCTGGGGAGCCAAACCAGCCTTGGCTGTCTTCACTCTCACCTGTCCCACCACAGACCAGTACACCCTGATCTGCTGCTGAGCTATGGGTAAATGCACAGAGATGTTCCAAAAGGGTGGGGTCAGCATCTGAGAGCAGAAAGTGCTCTTTGTGCTCCTGTGTGGTCACACCTTATTTAAAGGTCAGACACACACTGGCCAGCAATGCCAGATGGAGAGCTATTTGGGAAGGACTCTGGGGGACTGAGTCTTTGTGCAACCCTGCACAAAACCCATTTGTTCACAAACCCCAGGGCTGGCAGCAGAACCCAGAGTGTTCTTGGCATTGAGGGATGCACTCTGAGGGTGGCCACAGCCCTCATCAAAACCAGCAGCATGAGGCTCTCACCAAATGCACGTATTTAGAGCAAAACCTGGGTTCTGTTTGGGTGCCACCAGGACTCCTGACCCTTTACTGGGCACTCAGGAGACCCTGGGGCTCAGAGAGGTGGCCCAGCTCATCTGTCAGGGAGGTCAAATATCTGTTGCAAGACAAGAGACTCACCAGGACCCTTCTGCACAGGTCTGAAATCACCCCCAAAGCAGCCCCTGTGGGTTATAGGGCAATGCAGGACGTGCTTCAGGCTGCTCCTGGAGCAGACCAGGAGGTCAGGATAACCCATGGAGCCTGTGGCATCAGAGCCAGGAGCAGCAGCTGGGCCATGGTGCTGGAATCTGTCTGGGAAGAGCAGGGCCAGCCCCAGGCAGAGGCACCAGAGCAGCTGGGGGAGCTGAGGAAGCAAAGCTGCCTGAGGATGTCACAGGCAGAGCTGAGGAGGGTGAGGGGTTATTTCTTGATGGAAGATTTCTGCATGAGGTGGGACAACAGACCTGTGCTCAGAGCCCACCCATCTCCCTGGAGCTGGTGTGGAAGAGCTATTCCTGCACCAACCACCATCCAAAGGAACCTGCACAGGGCTGACCCTGCTGCCTTCCCTCTCTTCTGTGAGGTTTGACACCAGAAGCAGATGGCAGCCCCAGTCCCATGCTGGGTGTGTGGTGCAGGGAATGCTGTGCAACAGGGAGCACAGGAATGCTGCTGAGCTCCCACACAAGCCTCACTTCATTTCTGGCTCCTTGCAGCACAACCTCAAACCTCTGCAAACATCCACAGGCCAGAGCAGGGTCAGAGCCAGCCACAAAGGGCTCCAGAAAAACAGAGCCAGCCCCAGCAGAGCCAGCACAGGCCCTCAGGGTAGCACTGCTGCCTCACCACACCTTCAGCCAAGCTGCAAAAGGATTAAACTCATTTGTTTCACAGACTGTCTCCAGCTCAAAACACCTCATTACAGAACTTTTGCAACACATTGCAGACAATTATCTCACTCATCTCCATCATGGCTGTATCCTGCCAAATGCTGTAGGATAAGAGGTCCTGCTCTCCACAGGGACTGAGGCTCATACCCCTATCTCCACCCTATCTTTGTGCCAGGTAAGGTTTACATCTGTCCTCCCACACTTCTCTCTCCAGAATGCCCTTTGCTGGCTGGACAGCTGTGGCTGATGCTTTGCTAACTGGAAATTTGTTTTCCACAGCCAGAACCTCTGACCAGTCTGGAGCAAGGTTTGCTCTGCAGGCCACACAGCCAAATGATGGAGGGATATTCAGAGCCCAAGACAGGCCTGGGTGGGCAGAGAAGGAGGATGTCCATGTGCCTGGGCCTTCCTGGGACTGGCAGGAGTGTCCCACTCCAGCACAGCTGCCCAGGAATATCCCAATCCAGAAGACATCTGGGAAATATGTCAGTGATTATCCCTACATGCAGCCCTCACACTCAACCCCCACGAGAGGCAAAGAAAGGAGAGAAGGAGCACACAGAAGGTGGGAGATGAGTCCTCTCCCAGCCTGGCAGTTCCCTACCAGGGTTGACTTCGGTGCCAGAGGGCTCAGGCAGGGAGGCCAGCAGCAGCATGCAGAAGATCATGGTAGCAACTGGAGGTGCTGCACAGGGTCAGACGAGTCCTTCAAAGGCAGCAGCTGCCATCTACATCTCTGAAAGACAAAGCAAAGAGAGAGGATGAGTCCTCCAGAGACAGGACTGCTCTGTGTCATTGCCTCGTGATGGGCTGGGCAATCTTCCCTGCTTTCAAGAGTGCCTTTGACCTCAGCCCTGCTCTGCTCATCACCAGACCAGAGGCTTAGAGAGGAACCAATGATCATTTGACTGTCCACACCACCCCTAAAGCTCCCAGTGCAATCCATCTTCCAGGCCCTCAGCTGCCATGGCTCCTGGGTGGATGGATGTAGCCTTTTAACTGCAATTAAACAAGTCCAGTGCAAAGCAATCTCTCCCTCAAATTATCTCTCTCTCATCAGTACTTCACTTTCCTAACTAAATTAACAAATAGTGAAACTGCAGCTAAAAATGAACCTAGGCAGTCAAACCAGGCTCCCCAAGCAGGCTTTATCCACCTAAACCTTGGTACCAAGTAGCCAAGTAGGCACCTTGGAAGTTGCCACACAACTTTAAGATAAAGGTCCAAAGCAGGGTGAAAATCTCTCCCTGCATGTCCACACTGCTGCCAAAAGTGCACGTGCACTCACACAGGTGAGCACACTTCATTTCCTGTTTGGAAACAAAGAAAATAGCAAAGGCCAAAACACTGGGAATTTCATTGGAAAGCCATGATAACACCTAAAGGAACAGGAGGTCAGATCAGCAGTTGTGAATTCTTTGTGCCCACATTCACTACAAAGAGCCTTGGGAGGCTCCATCCTGGAGGATAATTTTACAGAAGGCAGGTTAGAGGCTCTGTCTCATAATGGAATGTCAGGAGAAAAGAAAACAAAACAAATCAATAAATGTAAAGTTGCCAGGACCCGAAGCTCTTTGGTCAAGAATCCTCAGAGTATTAGTAAAAAGGCAACACTGAATGTTGGGATTTGTTAGTGAAGGAGGAGAGGCTGTAAAAGGGCCCACCATTGTGCCAGTGCATGCATGCATGCAGGAGCATCAGATGCCATTAGCTCAGAGATTGGTAACAAAAGGCTCGTTTTCCACCCAACATAATTAAACTGTACAAGTCACAGCCCTGAGCTGCTGTGGATTCCCAAAGAACACAGCTCCTTAAATCCAAAGGTAAAACCTTTGGCTTGGGAAATCCCCCAGCTGCAGATTGCTGGATGTCCAGAAGCTAAATCGGGGTTAGAATCACTGGAGCTTGCCCTGTTTTTATTCTCTTTCCTAAGGATATGCTACTGGCCATTGTCCTTGCTGGATTCCATCAGAAAAAATGGCTCTGAGCCTGAAAAACAACTGAGGGCCTTCTTGGGAAGGGAGCCAAACATGCAGGCAGGAGGGGGAGCCAATGCTGGGTGGCTGTGCCTTGCTGTGCCCAGCCAGGCAACCAAAAAACACCTTAAAATCACCAGGTCCCTCCTGCTTCAGCCTCCTCCTGGCTCCCTACTTGAGCACCCTGGCCAGGGCTGGGAAGGGGCTGTGATCCTGTGGCATCCCCTGTGGTGAGCCTGCAAAAGCAAAGTACAAGCCCAGACCTCAGCAGGAGGGTCTGGCAACCACAGAAGAGGTTTTGAACAAGCACTCTGCAGCTGTTTGTGCATCCCAGGCCATCCTTTCCCCCTGGAATGGAAGGAGGTGATTGCTGCTGAAAACACATTGATTCCATCCCAGGGCAGACTGCAACTCCCACAGAGAAGAGACTCTGTGTACTCAACTGGAGGGAGACTTTGTAGAGAAGTTTTGGGGCAGAGTTTGAAGACAGACTTGGTGGGTGTTCATTTATGCAGGTGATTTGCTAAGGTGTCCTGGGAGCTCCCAAAGCAGGACCTGCAAAGGGAACTGCAGAGAGTTCAGCACTGGGGGAGACAGTCCTGTGGCAGGACCTGAGAAAGGGACCTGCCACCAACACCAAGGCTTTAACTTGAGCCACCTTTCTGCAGGAGGTGATGGGAACTCAGCAGAGACCTGTCTGGTGGTGCCCTGACCATGACCCAGATCAGCTCCACCATAGAGGTGAAGTCTGGGATAGATCCTCCCTGTGGGTGCCCAAGCTGGACCAGCCACTTGTTGGATTAAGGTTTTTTTGACCTAGAGATGGGGCAACTGAGAGGTGTTTTAAAAACTTTTATTCTATTTTCAGTCTCATGTGAAGGGTGATACAATACAGATGTTACAAGTCATGCTATAACAATCAGAAGTTAATTATTTTGTAATTATAATATATTATAAACATTTCTTAACCTATCAGTTTTAATCACACTATGCTATAAATACCTTAAAACCTATCATCTAAAATTACCTCTACTATTGAGTCCTACTACAATACATCTTTCATAATTCTATTTCTCTAAAGTATCTAGTCTTATTTTCAAAGCCACCCTTCGAAATTTGTTTCTAGTTCCATTTCTCTCTCAACAGTATCTGTCTTATTCTATAGTATTTCTAAGTTAATATTTCATATCTCAAAATCTACATACAAATACATACTATGTAAACTTTCTATCAAGTTTTAAGAATATTCTACAAATTCATTTCCCACAGCCACTGACCAGAGCTTGTTGAGGAGGCCCTGGAAGGAGAATAGCAGCTTGGAGATGTGTCCCAGGTGACTTCTGAGCTGCATGTTTAAAAGCTCCCAACAAGGAGCTCTCAAATGGCCAGTGATACCACACACAGACTGCACACCCTCATCCTCCCCCCAGAGCCTGGCAAACTGTGTGAGCTTCAAGACTCAGGTTGGCTCCACCAAAACATACTGGGATTTCTCTCTAACTTGTCCAGGAATAAGGGGAAGGATGGCTGGAAAGCACTGAAACAGGGACTGTGGTTAGATTGAGGGCCCAAGCCCCACTGCTGGAACAGGAAAGAAATGAGAGCAGCCCCTGACACCAGCAAGAGTTCAAATGCCTCTGTTTCCCATCTGGTCCAAAAGCCCAGCAAAGGAGGATCAAGAGCAGGGCATCATCCATCCTCTGCCATCAGCACAGCACTCACAGCCCAGCTGGGATGGGCTGCAGGCACTGAGGGGCTCACCTTGGGACTTAACATGAGCACTTTCCTTTGACAACAGAGTAATTGTGCTGTGCCCCCTGTTCTCTCAAAATGACAACAGCCACCAGTGTCACAGCAACTGAATAAATGCATCACAAGCAGTTCCATTATCTCATCTGAACAAGCACCATAAGGTAAGTGCCCATTTGTTTTATGACACCTTTTGTCCTGCCACAGAGCCAGTCACATCATCATCACATTCAGGTGGTTAAATAAGAATGTAAAATATCAGGATGAAAGAAGGAATGAGGTGTGGGGACAAGGGAAGTCACACAGAAATGCCCATTTCAGCTCCTGCCACCCAGCCAGCAACCAGCACTGGAGAAAAGGTACAAACTGGGGGGCACAGACAGGTGTAGGTGCCACCCTGAGAACCAGGGGCTTCTCAGGACTTGATGGGCACATGGACCTCTGCAGGTCCACAAAAACAGTGTGGGGCTTGGGGGAACTGCAAGCCACAATTGGAAGATGTGGCCATAGAGGCCAATCTGGCCTCCAGGAGAGGAAAGGAAAGCTCCAGAGCTGATCTAGAGCTCACCTGTCAGCAGCTCTGTGCCTACAAAAGCTGGCTTTGAATTGGGCCCTTGCCTAAAGGGTATCCAAGACAAGCAGGATGAATCCTCTCTGGATGTGTCTCCATCGTTGACAGAAGACAAGGCTGGTCTGGACTAGTCCTGTCTCCCTCAGTTTGGTACCATGAATTCTCACCTTTGTGTGTGGCACAGGTGAACTATTTCCAGCAGTGCAGCCCTGCAGGCACCTCAGCAGCTGGTTCAGATTCTGCTGGGTTTGTTTTTCCCACCACATTTGTTTCCCAGGACTGGATCACTGAAGTGCCTGTCAGTGAGTCCTGGGAGAGGTGAGGTACAGAGGGAGCAAACAATGCCATTTCTCCACAGCAGCTGCAGTGCTAAGCAGGGTCAGCAAGAGTGGTTTTCACCCTCCAGAGGGTAAAATATTCTGAAGGAGGTTCAGCCCCACTCAGGAGCTCCAGCTGCAGAAATCACTGTTTGAGAACTACTGGTGTTGGTTGGTGCTGAGTCTCAATCTCATCCAGGAGCAGACTGGATTCCCAAGTTGCACACTTCCCAGAGCTAGGACACACTGGAATTACTACTAAACACAACCCTCTGTACAGACTGCTTGGGAATCATCTTAGTAAGGACTTTTTCTGTGTAAATGGCTCAATACTTTTCTTTCAGCTGCATCAGTCCTTTGCTGTACTCATGCCTATCTTCCCATCCCGCCCACACACACACACCAAGTGCCAAAACTACAGCACAAGCCTGAAACCAGTAAAAACAGGATTAGCAACATCCTCTGAGAGGCAAGAAAGTGTTAAACTCAGTTCCCAGGCCCAACTGGATCAAGTTGCTAATTGCTAACAGCTGGCTGCAGGAGAACAAAATCCTGTTACAATCATTGGGAGAGTGGGAAAAAAAAAATCTACTAGTTGAAAAACTCACCAAGAAATGCAAAAGAGGGCACTTTTCCCCAATAAACCCAGCAGATACCATGCCTGAAAAGCCAGTCCATGCCTCCACAGAGGAGCAGCTGGCTGTAACCCAGGGCACAGCAAAGGCTCAGCAAGCACAGGAGGGAGCTGTTCTTCAGTGATGTGCATGAGGAAGGTGGGACTTGGAGCTCCTCCAGGCCCTGTTCTCCCTCCAGAGATCCATTACAGAGGTCTGGCATGTTTGCAAGCCTCTCTAGATCCCAACTGAAACAAGCATTTGTTTTAACTGGTTCCTTTGCAGATCATTACCCTGGAGTGGGACCTGAGGGTTTGCTGCAGGAATCCCATTCCAGATGCCCAGAGCCACACCAAGAAACTCCACAAGACATGGAGAGTATCACAGAGCTCTGTGTACAATGGGAGGGGCTATCCTGAATGAAAGCATCCTCAGAAGAGGTCCAGGAACAATCAGGAGGAGTGGATGGCATCTCCCAGCATTCCTAAAGGAATTCAATGGGGAAGAAGCAAAGCTAATAATTGGGGCAATATCTGATGCTTGAAGAAATAAGAGGCTGGGAAGTGTGATTTCCATTTTTCTGGCTCCAAAACAATAGTAGAGCTTTTCCTCTTTGCCTCAGAGTTAATCTGAGAGACCTCAGCCCCAGCAGCCTTCCCCAGGAGCACATGCAGCTCTGGTTTGGACCAAACAGAATTTGGTGATGAAAACGCTTAGCAGAAAGAATTCTGATCACTTTTTTTAAATGTTCTGCTTAGTTTACAATTCAAATACTGGCAACAAGACTGAAAAAACAGAGCAGGGCTGCTGGCCAGAGAACATGGCCACCCACTCCAGCAGAACTGCTGGAGGATGAAGGATGGACCAAGCCATGGTGCTTGTGCAGGAGCCCTGTGAAAATAAGGCAACAAATTTCCCCTCAGGTGAGCTCAGAGTGTGATGTCTCTCTCCCTGGATCCAATCAACCAGGCAGCAGTGGAGAGTTCCCTTCTTGATACATGGATGGCACCTGGACAAACCAAGTGCCAAAAGTGACACCAAAATTCATTGTGTAATAATGATTAACAGGGCAGCTGGGCAGGACCAGCAAGATCCTGGCATGAAGTGCAAGGCTGCAATAGGAGATTTGGGATTTAGGCACCAACAGATGGTCAGAAACAGGAAAAACCCATTGCAATGTTTGGAACACGGACATTGGGCAGAAATAGTGACACTGCTAAGTGATGTCAGGGGAGCAGCAACAGGGCTGGAGGGATAAAAGCAAACAGATTTTAGGTGAAAGGGTTGGGTTAATCAAGATACACGTGAGAAGTCACAGGAACAGGGAAATTGAGACAGGAATAGGCTCCAGCATCATCTTTGAGGTGGCATTGGGAGACCTGTCACAAGAGACATGAGCATGGGACCAAAAGGACAACATTCAGGAGTGGCACTTGGGGTGGGGACAGGGACACCACAGAGCTGAGTGTGAGGCAGTGGCAGAAGAATGGGAACACCAAGGACTGGGTGTACTTCGTGGTCACCCTCTTGAGAGGGGGGGATAGGCCTGCCCTGAGGCTGAGGAGGGTTCGAGCCTTGTTTTCCATGTTGTAGCCAAACATCTCAATGGGGTTATGAAGAAAGTGACACCTCACTCCTGCTAGATTTTAGGAGAAAAACAGCATTGCAGTTACCCACACCACAGCATTTAACACTGGGAGGAGCTTCTGCCCATGGACTCAAACATGAGGCAGTGCCTCACCCACATCCCAGAGAGATCCTGGTGTTTCTGCACAAGACCAGTAAATCCTCCAGCTTTTTCCCACTGCCTGTCAGCCAGCCTGCAGGAGGGGGGTGTCCTCAGTTTGTGAAACTGCCCAGAACACTTCTGTCACAAAACCAGACTTGGGGATAAATGAACGTGCATTAAATGTAATTTAATCCATCCAAGTAACAAGGTCAAAATTAGAAACCATTAGAAAGATAAAGCCAAAGATAAGGAAATGAAAATTCACTGCACCACAAGGTGGGTTTTAGCTCAGCTAAACCAAAATCAAAGCTTTCCCCCCACAACCCAGGGCACAGGAACTCTGTGCTCATCTCACCCAAGGAACCAGGAAGCTCTTCCCATCACCCAGCCAGACCTGCCAGGGCCCTGCTCAGGACATGATCATTCCCCAGGAACCCCCACCCAGCAGCAGGGGCAGGGGAGCCCCCAGCACGTCCTCCACAACACATGTCTCCTCAACTTCAGAGGCTCCAGTTCCCAACTCCAGGCTCCAGTACCAGTTTCTGGAGGACAGAAGTGGCAGGAAAACAAACTGCACAAACCAGCAGTTCCAAGTACCTCCCTTGTCCCTGCCCAAGCAGCACTATCCCTTACTGTCCCTTTCCAGAGCTTCCTTCCCACCCTGACAAGCCCAAAGAGTACTCAGCACACTGACATTTTCACTGTTCCTAAACACTGGCATCTCTCTCCAGCTTTTTTTTTTTTTTTTTAACAATCCTTAAAATACATCAACTAAAAGTCAGCAATAGTTCTCTCAAGACCTGCAATCTTCCACTGCAAAGTCTCACATAGCAACCATCCCCACGACATGTTAACCACAGAGATGACAGATGGGGTATTAAGAGCACTCAATCTAAACCACCTTCCTCCCTCCCTGTCCTCAGGGGGCTCCACCATAACCTTTTACTTAACTGTGCTCTAACTTGCACTCAGAAGGAGATCAGGTTGCTGAGTTGCAGAATTATTTGGGCTGGAGGAGATCCCCAGGAGAGCACCTAATCCCAGCTCCTACTCCAAACAGGGTTAGCACCAATTTCAGAGCAGCCTGCACGAGGCTTTGTCCAGCTGTGTCTTAAAAGCCCCCAAGGATGGAGGCTCCCTCCACCTCTCTGGACAACCTCTCCCACTGCTCAGCTGTCTGAAGAAGGAAAACTTTATCCCTCTTTATCCCAAGGCAGAAACTCCTGTTATCTCATCTGACAATCACTGTCAATCCTCCTGCTATGCACCTCCTCTATAATCTGCTCTTGGGTATTCCAGAGCCTCCTCTTGTCCCAGCTGACCCCCCACTCCCCCCCCC
>VYZP01018191.1:25797-44905 GCA_013400635.1 Hypocryptadius cinnamomeus | reverse complement strand
CCCCCCCAACTCCACCAGGCAGCTCAGGGAACCAAGATTCAGTATTAATTCACTTAATAGTTTCTCCCAAGCTTCCTCCTGGTGAGACAGAGGCTCCCTCCAGGCAGTGAGGCAGCTCCAGTCAGATTTTGCCATGACTCCCACTGGCTTGTTCACAGGGAAGCCAGGGAATAGCTGAGTTTGTCCCACACTGATGTCAGAGCATAGCTCCTCACCCTCCGCTTACAGAGTGCAGGGATCACATTCCCACTGGTGACTATTTTTGAGGGGTATCAGGTGGCACTTTCTAAATCAGCTCGTTCAACACAGCACTGACCAGCGACAGGGAGACTGAGACTCTGCCACCCTGGCACAGGATGAGGGCAGGGCTGGGGATAAGGATCAGAGTGCCCCACAACTTCCCAGTGGGTGTTTCTCAGCTCAGAGCCCAGCAGCAGTGCTGAGGCAAGCAGGAAAGCATGAAGGACATGCAGAGATCAGCCCCTGCCCAGGGGATCCAACACAGTCCTGCTCCCAAAGCAAAGCCTCTTCTGCCTCCTGGGAGCAGCAGCCTTTGGCTGACAGCAGGGCTGCATCCCTCAGGATCCAGGTTTATGATGCCAGTGCAGCTACTCTTGCCAACCAGGGCAAGAATCTCATTAAACCCACAATCTGAGGTGGTTTTTTCTTTTTGGACATGATCTGCTTTCCATCAGAGCGCAGGGATTGCTGAGCATGCTCCTTCTTTAACATGACAGAGGTTGGTCTCCACTGCTCGCTGGTTACCTGCTCCCTTCTCCATCTTAAAACACTGCTACAACATTTATGTTTTCCCAAACTTCTGGAACTCCCTTGGTCTTCCCAGATTTATTACAAATTGGCAGCCAGGATTCACAAAGCTGCTTTGCCAATTTTTTTAAACAAACAGGTTCCAGCGTTGCTCAAGTTTCAAAATACTCTGCAATGTTATCTCGGGTTTAACACCCTCCCTGGTTACCAGTGCAACGGGAGGTATTCCGAGAGAACATCATCCAGCTTCTCCACAAAAATGGGACAGAAATGTTTTACTTCTCTGCATTGTTATCAGCAATCAGTTGGGTTTAACCTTTCCCAATAATATAAGCACCAATGATGAAATTTATTTTGTTTTACAGGTATTAAAATATTTCTCACTGCCCCATGATATATTTGCTGTGTTTGTATTTTTCAGTCATCTTTAGCTTTCCTTATCAACTGCCTACCTTCAAAAATACCTAACAGGTCCTTATCTACAACCTTTGTTTTGCAAATTGCTCATAGTTGAGCCTATTTAAAAGCTAAAACATGATTACTGGGGGAAGCTCTTTGCAAAACCAGAAGAGAAGCAAACCATTGCCTAGAGCTGCACACAGTACCTGAGAACTGCTGATTTTTGCAAGGGTCGAAGCCAAATTCTGAGACAGTTCAGTGAAAATCAAACCAGAAACAGGATTTTGGAACACCTACTAATTGAGCTGCCCTTCTAGTGTCTCTCAAACCACCACAAATGCAGTTATTATCAAAAGCTACATTTTAGGAGTTTTGCAATTTCTCTTCATATTTGTAAAAACAAAACTCAGTGCACCTGTAGCTGGCAAAAAGCCCCTGCCCTCTGCCTGAGGAGCACTATGGGCTCTGCTCCAGTGGCACTAAAAAATGTTAATAAAAATGGAGAGCCATGCCCTACAGCCACAGAAAGACACCAAACCTGAAGAAGCTTTTCCAGTATCAGAAAGAAGCATAACTTACCATCCTTCACTGCATTCCGCAGACTGCAATAACTCCAAATACCAAAATGCAGTGAGTGGGAAGTGCTCCAGCCCCCCCACAGCACCCCAGGAGCCAGAAGGAACAATTCTGGCTGTGACCTCAGTGGGTACCATTTCTCCAGAGGCCGAGCACAACCTCCAGCCAAGGCAGCCCTGTCTGGGTACACACAGCTGTTGCATTTGGCTTCAGCAAACTTTGTTTACGACCCAAAGTGGTTTTAAAGTTTAATTTATGAAGTGCCTGGCAGAGATGGGAGCAGTGAGTGGCAACACTCACACATCACCTGAAACACAGCACCAAGCCTGGAGACTCCAGGGAGGATTTCCAAGCAGCTCCAACGTTTTGCACTGGGTTTGCTATTTACTGGTACAGCTCTGCAAGATAAAATTTAACTTCCCATGTACAGAGATAAAGGTACCATTAATTAAACATTCCAGCAAAATATCTACCATGACTAGAGACAGCTCAGAGAGGACCTTTGCTTACCACAATGTATTTCAAGCAATCAAAGCAAATGTTCTGGTTATAAACAAAGGAAAAGCCAAGAACACAGAAAAAAATCTCAAGCAGCATTTCACAGCTTGGGCAAGGCAGAATGACCAATTCTGATTAAATTTTCTCAAGACAACAATAAACAGAAGCCCACAGAGACGTAATAATATTTAGCAATTATGCACAAGGCAGGTAGCAGTAGGAAAATAGTGGTATTGTTTGAGGCAAAGGCAAGAGAAACAGCAGAGATGAGAAGGGAAAAAAGAAACATGTAAAACAATGATGCCTAAACCAAAAAAAGGACCCCATTTACCTCTTTTCCATATTGAAAATGAACTGAAATTAAAAAACAACAAATTAAAACAGAGGAAATGAAATTCCACAGCATACCATGTGCATTGAGCCTCTGGGACATATTGCCACAGAGCAATGTGGGAGTAATTCAATAAAATATTGGAAGTAGATCTCCATAATAAGAACATCTGCGATTCCATTAACAGAGTGAAAGCACACTGGAGATAAATTTTCCTCTAGCCAGGCATAAGCAAAGCAGTAACTAATGTGAGCAGAGGGTTATCTCCTGCACAGGCAGGTTATTCCACAGCTGGCTGCACTGAGGCTCTGGGGCTTTCCTGGGCCTGTGATAAGATGGGTGCCTGAGTAGGTGGGCTGTGATCCCAGCCAGTTTGGCAAGCTCTGCCTCTGTGGATAGAGATCACATTTCAGTTTTCAGCAGCTTATTGTGTAGTTGTGCAGCTTCTCAAAAAGAGAAACAACACTACCCACCTTTTTTTTTTTTAAGAGATTATCCTCTGTGACACAAAAAGAGCAGATGAAATTTCAGCCAAACCTATTAAAGAAATACCTGTGGAGCAGTGAGCAACCCCGAACACTCTTGGTGGAAACACAACTATTTTGGAAAGCTCTCAGCACCTGAAAAAATGGGTTAACTGAGGAAATAAATAAGATTTTATCTGGAGGGGCTGAGAGCCCCATGGTTAACCCTAACAATGAGGATTCTCAGGAGCACCTTCCTGCATATTCATACTCCCATGTTTCAGGGTAAATGGGAGCCTGAGAAAGTTTAATAGTGACCAAAACTGCAGTAGGTGCTTCAGGAGGGGACAGGGTCTGCTTCTCCTCGGGAGAAGAGGTGAGAACACAGGAATGCTCCCCCACAGAACCCGCTGGGGCAGGAGCTGCTGGGGCTCAGGGCACAGGAGCACGTTCCCTCACTTCCCCACTGCCCACAAGAACTCGCTGCCAGCTCCAGTTTTCCACATCTGTCCCAGCCTCAGCCCTGGCACCTCTCAGAGCTCGAACACTGCCCACGCCCCCCGAGAGCCCCAGAAACCATTTCTGCCCAGAACCCCCAGGCAGCAGCACGTCTGTGCCCACAGAACACCCTGCGTGTCCCAGAGGTGCCCAGGCACATGTCCCTCAGGGAATGTCCACGATTTGGGGACCCTCCCGGAGCCGTGGGAGGGAAAACAGGCTGCAAAGAGCCACCCTCTCCCTGCCAGGCAGAAAAGCCTTCACCTCGCAGCACAAACCCCCTCCACCCTCCCAGCAAGCCTCCAAAGGCTTTGTCCAAGGACAGAAACAGGAGGGGAGAGAAGGGAGAGATCTGACACCAAGCTGAGAGCCAGGTTAAGCTGCAAGGACCCTACCTGCCTCTGCCAGGGCCTGCTGAGCACAAGGAACAACTGCTATGGCTCTTTGGAGCTCCACAGGTTGAGCAAGGCTGTAGTTTCAACATTCCTTGCAACTTTCCACCAGCACACACATGATATGTTCAAACTTGAGTAACTCCTCCCTCCTCCCTCTCTCTGCACACACAGGCCCAGGAGATGGCCCTGCCTCTATCATCCCAGTTCCTATAGCAACTCCTGACCCAGCAGATGGAAACAGAGCTGTTTTCTAGGCAAATCTGCCTTCTTGGATTCCTCTGCTCTTCCCTGCTGTTGGCCCCTCCTTGCTCCAGTGCTCTCCCTGGGGGCTGCTCCGCTGGCACATGGCCCAGACTTTGCCTGGAGGAAGGCCAAGCTTTGAATTCATTTAGTAAAACCACAACATAAAGCAGCTCTCCTGCTCAGGAAGCAGGGCCCGTGTAGTCCCAGGGGCAGGCCAGGCTGCAGAGCCAGCCTGCACCTTCTGGTTGAGCACAGCTGCCCGCGCTCGGCAGGAGGATCCCGGCAGGAACATCACCACTGCTCATCCTCATCCTCCCCCAGCCTGTGCCATCCACCAGGAAAGGTAAAAAGAGACAGAACTAGTTACTTATTAGCAAGTCCAGCCAACAGAATTATTATAACCCCGGGCACTTCTCAGAGATTTGGACTTCTGCTTCCAAAGCCTTTCCTGGAAGAGGGAAAGCCCAGCTGTGACACCAGGGCTCTCTGGGTGTTCATGGCAACAGCTCACCCCATTGCTGTCCTCAGGTCAGGGCCCCACAGGAGTGGAGGTCACCAATGCAGCTGTCTGAGAACAGCACATCGCATTCAGTACCCTTTCTCTAAAAATACAGAAACTGAGGGAAAATAAAGCACTCTAACCAGGCTGTGGCATTTCAGAGGACATAATTACCAAGGGTGACAGTGGGAATGTCATGAGCAGGTGGCTCCATGGTGACAGGACAAGCAAGACTGCAGCTGGGCACAGGGCCAGCAGGTCTCTGTGAGACCACCCAAACCCAGCACAGGGGTCACAGAACTGCTCTTGGGCTGCACAGCCCAGCAAAGCCATTCCACCCCCAGCCATCCCTGCCCACATGGCCCTGCTGCCCTGGCCACTGGAGAGCCCTGGGGGGCACAGCAGGATGGAGACACGCTCACGTGGGTGAGAAGGGCACTGGGGCTTGAGAGGAACCTCTGAGGACACTGGGTACAGCCCCAGCAGGAACCATAGCAGCACAGGGAGAGCAGCAGGAATGTGCTGAGCCTGCCTGCTGGGAAATGCAGGTGCCAGCCTGCCTGCTGCGAGGGAGCTGCCCAGCAAGGGAAGGGCTGCAATGTCTCCCTCCCGCACCTGGCAGGGCTAGGACTCCTCCCAGGGCCAGCAGAGCAGGGCTGGGACAGCAGAGCCGGGGTGGGAAGTGATGCCAGCGTTGTACAGGACTCACAGGGACTCCACAGCAGGAGGGTGAAGAGGGGACAGCAGCCATCCAGGTGAACCCCACAGGCTACATCAGCTTCCAGCAAGAATCCCAGCAAAGCCTCAACAGAGCAGCAGGTATTTTGGGTATCCCAAAGGAAGAAAGGAAGCAGACATGAAGCACACTGTGCCCACTCTAAGTCCCAACTGGAAGATGCAGTCAGATGCCACCTTGCTCCCATTTTCCTCCCTGCCTCCCTAGCCCATCCCAGCCACACAACCCACCTCTGGTCTCAGAACAGAAAACTCTTTTCTTTTTCCACCCATGGTAATTCTTCCATGCATCAGTGAGTTAATCAGCACAGAGGGATGGGATAGTCCCTAAGGCTTGTAGATGGTTGGGACATGACCAGCAGTAAGGTGGATGTGGGAAGACATCATATCCCTTTCTGTCTGCTCCAAAGGGGTGTTACTCATTCTGATAATGCCCTTCCAAGGCACTCTCCTCCCAAAACAAGGATGCCTGCCCTGAGGACATAATGGTATATGGGAACCAAGCTGGATACAGGCCCCTGGGGTAAACTGGGACCAAACAATTCCCTTTGCAAGACACAGGGCAGATTGTGGCAGAAGGAAACACTGGACATCCAGGAACAGGGAGTCCAGGAGTGGCATCAATAAAAGCATCAAAGCAGATGCATATCACACAAACAACATCAAGGGTTTAGAAAAAGCTCCCAATTTCCCTGTGGTGCTGGGAAGAGCAATGGCTCAACAAACAGATCAGAGGAGCTCCTTTCCCTGGGGAAGGACATTGCTGTGGAGGCACAAAACACTGCTGGAAAACTGCTGAGCTTGCAGTCAGACTCACTTGAGCAGTTCAGCACAGAAAAAGGCTCTCTGCTGGATGCCCTCTGAGATGTAACTTGATCCCACAGTACACATCCACTAATCAATTGAGGGATAAAGCAAAGCAGAAAACAGTCTTTTTTTTTTTTTACTGGAATGAGCCCAAATATGCACAATAACAGATCCCACTCAGAGCTATTGCAAACTCAAGTACTTGGGAGAGTTTTGCATCTCACATCGCAGAGGGAGCATACTTCTGCAATAGCATCATTGCTTCTCAAATTGGGTATTTGAGAGACTTCCTAATGACCTCATAGCAGCACATGTGACCACTAAGTCATCTTCTCAAAGGACCAGGAATAACATCAACAGACCCTGTTTTGGTTGTGCACAGGACAGCTTTCCTCAGCACAAGCAGGTTCCTAAACAGCAAGGGAGCAGAAAGGAGCAGGACCCGGCTCAGGCCAGAGCTGCCATCGTGATTGTTTCTCCAACAGATTCTGTTTGGCCTTGGAAAAGATCCATCCAATTAACAGATGAAGAACCATTAGCACATTCTAAATTCCACGTACAAATTTAGACACTAAAGCTTGTTTACCCCAGTGGAGGCCAAATTCATTGGGTTTAAGGCATCTATATGATAATATGAATCCCAGTATTGAAGTATTGGAATATGAAGTATTCCAAATACATTCCAAGAGATAAGAGGTGAACTCACAAAACATGAAATAATGACTTGAAAGGGTTTCCAACTATTTTTTTCTCCCAGTGCTTAAAAATAACCCGCTATGCTGAGCAGTAGAGCAGGAATTAGGAATTTGTAGGTGATGAACTGGTGAGCTGATCACAGTGGGATGGGGAAGCTGCCTTTTGCTGACCTCAAGCCACCCCAAGTCAGGTGACACTGGGAAAAATAAATGAGTGAACACCTGTAATTATGTTAACATTGAGGTGAAGGCAACTACACAAAGAGCTCAAGCCAGAATGATGGCCTTGAACACCTGAGGAGATCCCTCCTCTGTTCCCAGCACACGGCTCCTGCAGAGGAAAAGTGACAAAATCTCACTGTGGAGATGTCAGGAAACCTGCACCAGACAACTTCCCCAGTTACCAACAGTTATATGGGAACACACATCCAAGCAAGAATAAGGAACATCATCAAACAGCACACAAGAGCTTCTTCTGCCAGGTCTCTCCTGCAGCAGCAGCACAACAGGTCCACAAAACCTCCTGTCCCTCCCCAGAGGCTCTGCTCCATGGGCCTTACACTCCCTGCCTCCCACCCAGCCCAGCTATGGCAGGACCTCCACCTGCCTTATCCCAGGAAGGCTCCAGCAGGAGCTGGTGAACCTGTGAGCACCAACAGCTCCTGTCACACAGGAGCAGGACATCACCCAAGTGGCCTTGGGCTAAACACAGACACAGTTGAGGAACACAGGACAGCCCCACTATGGAGGCTGGACCTGCACAGTGTTAAAGGTTTTTATTCTTTCAGTGAGAGGTGGTGAAAGCCAACTCCTGCCTTCACCTTTCCAGGAACTTTTGATGGAACACAGAAGCCTGCTGTGAAAGTGCTCTGTTTACACCCTGCAGCCCTGTCCTGTCTTTACCCAGAGTGAGTGTGTTCACTCCCACTACCCCATGAAACATCTGCTCAGCCCAGCTCTGCTGGAATCATCCTTCCACTGCAAAGAAACCCACTTCCAGCCATAAACCTGGGAAAAGAGGGAAGTGGGGCAGAGCTTGGCATGATGAGGAGGGCAAGTTTAAGACATGACATCTTCCAAGAAATACGGACAAACCACCTCCACACACCAGGTGCTGACTAGAGCTGCTCTGGAGGGTACCAGAAGGCTCAGAGCTAACAAGACAGAGCATGTGGTGACATTACAGACACCTGATGTGGGACACACCCTTCCCAAGGGTTGTAAAACAAGGGCTTCAAGGGGAGTATTTACCTTCCACCACATTCCACCCACCCTGTGCCAAGGGAGCTTTTCCTGCTCCAAAGGGAGATGATCAGTCCTCAAGAAGGCAAGTACCAGAGCAGAACTTCTTTACCTCTCAGTCCAGGACAACCTCTGGCCCAGCCATGAGACAGATACCTCCTCATGTCCCCAAGTGATAAAGTTCTGCAGCTGTGCCAAGCTCTCTTTCTGGGCACACAGGCAGCTGCTCAGCAAAGCCCTGTCCTGCTGGGACATGGGAGCAGAGGTCTCATGCCACCACAGCTCCCTCTCCCAGGAGCCAGAATGGCTGGGGAGGAGGCAACAGAGGAGCAACGACTCTTCCCCAGCTCCAAAACTCTCTCTCAGAGCTTTAATGTTATCAGGAAAGCTCCAAACAGGAGCAGCCTCCCATTTGCTGTTTAAACAACAGGGTCCCCATAGTGGGCTGCCCCAAAGGTGAGGGTGAGGAGCGGTAACCCCAGGTCAGAAGCAGGGCAGTGAGCTCAGCCCAGCTTCAGCTGCTGCAGTGACAAAGGCCCAGAGAACACGTCACCCAGAGCACTGAGCTGCTGGCACAGAGCAGTGCTCAGCAAGGACGCACTTGTAAACACTCTCCCTGGCCATCACCGCTGACGCAACCACGAGAAAGGGGCAGAGAAAACCATTATGTGCAAACAGACATCCCTCCCTATCCCTGGACACCAGGACCGGCCCAAGCAGGACATCTCCAGCCCTTCTCTTGTCTGCCTGTTGAGCCAAAAACCCTCTGGCGTCCTGCTGCAGATGAGGATCACTGCCACATCAAGGAAGGGCTCAACTCCCATAAGCCAGAAAAAAAGCTCTGGAGTTTTGACCCCTAATCCCTGGAAGCAGATGGTATATTCAGCAGGCAAATGGCCTCTTTCAAAGCTGGCCTTTCTTCTTGAAGAACTAGTATCTAACACCCTGAGTGTTATCCTACACATGTTCCTCCCCACCATGGCAGCAGGCACCTCTTTCTGCCCATGATCCTCATCAGGAGTTTGAAGCAAGGACATGGGGCAAGGTGTTCTGTCAAGCAGAGCTACACAGGTCCTGGGACTGCTGGTGACAAAGTCCTGCTGTCTCTCTTACAGTGATACTTCCCCACACCTCTTCCTCTCTCCCAGAAGTTTCCCAGATAAATCTGTGTTGTCATATCACATCTCAAAACTACAAGCTGTGGGGATCTCAGGAGACCAATGTCCGAGTAGTGATTCCACACCCAGCTCAGAGAAAAGCTAATCAGCATCCTTCACCAGAGATTTTATTGCAGACACATGGAAAACAACAGCAGAAAAACCAAAGCAAACCATAAGCACTGACTATAAGCTTAATCAAGGAGGAACAGCATGAGGGAAGGGAGAGATTCAGCACCAGCCACATGATTTTCCCAGCAAGGGACACCAACCCAACCGAACATGGAATGGGCAGAGCTCAGCTTGTGGCAGCAATGCCACTACAGCTCCTCCCCTGCAGCACACAAAGACAGACCTCTGCAAAAATAAGTGGGGCATGGAAAAGCTGGTGGAAACAAAAGAGCTGTCAGCCTGTTACTGATGCCCCTGCAGCCCTTTACAGCTGCTGCTCCAGGACCCTCTGGCCACACAACCCCAAACCTGACCTCTGCACTTTGGACCAGAGCGAGCACATGGAGAGCAGCTGACAACAGTGATCCCCACATTTCTGTGATTCCTCAGCAAGGACCCTCATCTTCAAATAAACAGAGCACGCAGAAGCCCATGCTCCCAGCCCTTCTGGCTGCCCTTTCTGGCATGGAAACAAAAGGCAGGAGCAGTTCAGATGTGCAAGATACCAAAGGAGAATTTGTAACCCACCCAAGGACACTGCTGCTCACTCACAACACCAGGTTCATCCTACACAAGGACTGGTTTGCACTCCAACAGGAACACAACACAAATCTGCAGAGCAGATGGCAGTGCCAACATCAGGACTAGACCACAGGAGCTCTCCTTTCCAGTGCCCATGAAGCATTCATGTAATTCCTGTTGCATGAGGGGATGCACAGTCCAGGGATCCAGAGCTGAGTCCAGCAAAGAGGCCTTGACGAGGGAAGCTTCCACCTCCTCAGCAGCTCTTTCCATCTCAGCCATTTCCCTTCCAAGCAAGGCTTCCTGGCCCGAGCAAGCACGAGGGATGTTGCAATCCACAGTTCTGTCTGAAGAAATCCAGCCCAGCCCAGACACAGCAGCAGGCCTGGTCTGGCCTGACTATGTGCCATCCCTGGACACCCACTGTGTCCAGAAGCTCGTGGCATGTTGGAAGGCAAGTTTGCTCCTCAGATGTAGATAGCTGTTCTGCTCCCTTGAACATGCAGAACCACGATGGGTAACTCAGATGTGCACACACTCATCTCATGGGAGTTCTTCTGAAATAAATGCAGCAGACTCTGGGGAAAATCCTCTCCCTCCCATGGCAAGGGGCTGAGGAGGGTGGATAAAAGGCAACTGTGTGCCCTGTGCATGTGTGGCCTCAGTCTGGGCAGCATCGATCCCACACTCTACCTTGGGGCAAGGGATGCTCAGGGGTGCTCATCCTGTGCCTCCTGGCAAACAGAATTCCAATGGGAGAACACCCATGAGCTCATTGCAGCAACAGGACATGTCCCACAGGCACTGTTTCACCTGCAATTCCCCATGCAGACACAGGAAAACCACCTGACAGCATCCCTGCCTTTTCCTACAGAAACAGCACGAGGGTCTGCTCATGTTTCCCGTGTTAGCACAGAACAGGATTCAGATCCATTACACATTACATTAACCCTACTGGGACATTTCCCACAGCTCACTCAAATGTTTTCAAACCTGCAGGATGAGGTCATTCCAACCTAAATGCATAACCCACTCTCCAAGGTGGTTCACTAGGTATAACTTCCAAGCAAAAGCAAACAAAAGCTGATCTGGTGTGATACCCTGCTCCATCCCCAACATGTTCAAAACTTGGCCAGACAAAACCATGGCTGAGCTGATCACTCACATGCTGGAGACAGTCCCACTTCAAGCAGAAGGTCAGGCCAGAGCCCTCCAGATATCCTTTCACCCAGTGCTTCCATCATTCTGTGGGAGCACATGAGAAGAGGCAGCGTAATTACTGCCAACAAGGAAGGCTTGCATCGAGTTTCTCTGGAGCAATCCTTCTAGATAATATTAAAAGCTTGGTTAGCAGAGATGTCGGCACTGACACAATGAGGGCTAATTCTGTACTGGCAGGAGTACTGGAGTGCCAGGATCTGAGCCTTGATGTACTGCACGGGTCTCAAACAGGATCAGCACACTGTGTCACACTGCCCTTGCACAAATTAACACCCACCAGAAGAGAGGCCTTTTTGGAAATTTAACTTCAGCCATGCATTCAAATATAATAGGCTGCAATAATCCAAGAATACAGATTAAAAGCCAGACAGCCAATAGCTCTCAAGACATTAGAAGCAACTAGAAAATTCATTTCCCACTATAAGTCTTTACTCTAGGGAGGTCTCAACAGTACTGCTGCTATTTGGTGTCCTTCCAGTGCTGGGAGAAGGCCAAAAAATGCCTTAGCAGAGACTGAACCACACTAATGGGTGGGTTCAGTCCTTGGGAAGAAGGCAGAATGTCCACATGAAGTGCAGTCTGGAGGGTGATGGGGAAGCAGCTGCTGGCACTGAGATGAAAGAGGGTTGCTGGTCAGCAGAGGAACTGCCATCAGTGCTGGTCCTTCCAGATGTCCACCCATGGTATCCACACATGACACTGGCCAGCAAAGCTCATTTTCTCAGAGTAAAGCCCTGTCCAGATTGCCCCAGAACATAAAAGAAACATAAGACTCCTGCTAGCCAAGTATGCAGACAGAAGGCATCAAACCCATGGAAAGAGGAAGGACACTTTGTGAAGTTATTTTAATAATATCCATCACAATCCAGAGAAATGCAAAACACATACACTTAAAAACAAAAAGTCCACAGGATGAATTCACAGCATTGGGACCCTTACTCAGGGAAAAGTGAGGGAGCTCTGTATGGCAGCCCTGCTGGCCTGATTTGTTCCCCTCAGCAGCACAGGGGCAGCATCTCAGCCCAAACAACAACAGAGCATTGGAGACACATTCCCAGCACCCCCAGCTCATCTCCACTACAAATGCAGAAATGAAAGATAAACATTCCTGGAAGATCACATTACCCAGCATGAAGAGATGACAGCTTGTCAGGAGCAGCAGAAACAGGCTGAGCTCAGTGAAAAGCACTCATCATAGGCTGACATCTTCCTATTAAAGAATACTGATACTCCAGCTATTTCTGCTACAGTATTTAATTATTTTATTTTTTACCTTTTGACAGGCAGAAACAAACAAGCACAAGTGAAATAACAGTAATTGAGATGGACAACAAAACCTGACACTTGGCTAGCTTAGTCTCCTCCATTGGAGGGTAACACAAATGAGGGACACCACGACCAAATGATAAATGCAACAAAAACATGCCCAGACTCTCATCCTTCAAGGGAAAATAAGAGCTGCAAAGGCAGTGTGCTCTGCAGGCTCCATCTCTGTATTTGCTTGTTCTTGAGCAGCTCTTCGTTACTGATGGGTGGGACGTTTTAACACCTTAAATGCTATTCCCAGAGAAACTGAACTAACTCCTCATTTTCACAGTACGAATTCATCTGGTTGGAAGAAAATACCCCGCCCTATTCCTCTGGCCTCCAAACTGCAGCTGGCAGCCTCAGGACACAGGACAGTCCTGGGGAAGAAACACAACTGTTTTCTGTGTTTGTCTGTCCCTCCTCCCTCCCCCCAGGCACACAGGAGCTGATCATCCCCGTGCCATCTCCTGACAAGAGCTGACTTGTTCCAGGTTCATTTCTCACCGCAGTTCAGCACTGCAGAGCTCTGCAGACAGATTTGGGCACAGCACCCAAACATCAAGAAAGAAAAGTCACATCAGGTCAGGAGAGCATCATCCATGCTGGGAGCACTTCCAAGCAAACACCCAAAGCTGCTGCATTAGGAGAAGACAGGCCCCAAATCCAAATTTTGGAATGACTCCACCCAGTTTAATTCCTTGGTCATGCATTCTGCAAGCATTAGCTCTGAGTGGGCTGGGGTTCTAACAGCTCCATATTTGAAGCTTCATGGACAAAACAAGGTTTAGGCAGCACTTTTCAGAGTACAGATCATCACCTCCCACATGTACCCTGCCAGGTCTGGGATGACCATCAGCCAGGCTCCAGGAGGACAGACCCAAGAGGATCCCATCCAGGAGCAGAGTGAAGGGTGAAATGGTTGAGCTGCTACAGAAAATATAAAACCTCACTGCCACCCATCAGAGCAACAAATGTTCTACCAGTCCTTTCCATCAAAAGAAGGGACTATTAGCCAGTAAGGGCATGGAACCAAAGCAACTTGTGTTCACAACTATTTTACCTAAAGAATAAAATAATACCTCATAAAAAGCAGATATTTGGTGTATGTAGTACTTGCATTAGTACACACTCTCAAGAAAGCTAGATGAAGCTTGATAATCTACATACAAGAGTTTTCCACTTTCACATGCTTGACTTTCTACCTATGTGAAATTAAACATTGAAAGAAACTTCTGATAAACTCCCATGGAACAAACATGCTTAGATGACAGGAAAAAAATACCACCAAGCCTGTGCTGATCTGTAAATTCTACTTTCAATTATTTGTTTCAAAAAGACAGCTCACAGGAGTGACCGAGAGCAGACCACAGGCACAACATGGCTATGGAGTAGTAAGAGGTTTTAACACATCTTGCCTTATGCATTCCTGTCTTCAAGTTGCATAAAAAGCTGATAGATTTAAACTTTCCCCTCCCAGTCTGACTCCATTGTTAATTTTTTTTTAGAGATTGGGATCAAGTGGCTCTTTGGCTCCTACTTCTGCAGCCAATAAAAAATCCACCCACCCCCAATCCATTTTTGCATAATTAATACCTTTGTGATTGGCAAAAAGTGTTTTTAGGCACAAAGAGGCTCTGGCATCAGGAAGGCACCTTCCTACCCTGCCTGTGAGAACAGGTTGTACTTTAAAGTTACTGGCAACAAAAGTTCCCTATGCTGCGAACACCACCCAACATCACCTCAGAACAGCTTTGCTTAATTTTCAACACTCTCAAATGACGGCTGTGATTATTTTGGAAGAGTAACCCAGTTGCCATCAAGAGGAATGGAAACCAGCATCCCTTCTGAGAGTGAGACCAGAGATTGCTGGGATCCTCTGCAGCAGAACACTACCAGCAAGTCTTCCCTGTTCAGAATGTTCTCATGCATTAACAGAAAAAACACCATCAATTCTACATAAATTCCTTTGCTGAAGCCAGCAGCAAAACGTCTGTGGAATTAAGGCAGATGAGAGCCTTCCCTCACTTGGGCTTATCCCAACCCCACACACACTAAAGAGAGAAACAGAGCTCAGGAAAGATGAAATACTTCCTTGCCATCATATCCCATTGCTGTCCAAGCAGCAAGCCCCAGCACTTGGGAGCATCCCTGGGTATTGTGTGCTCAGAAAGCTCCTGTTGGAGCACAAAGCCACCCTGAGCTTACCCTGTCACAGCCTCTGGGGCTCCGTGTGTGCCATGAGGACACCGGGAATGTGACTCGCGTGTTAAAACTTTCTGGCTCACCAGTCGAAGTTCAGATTCTTTCCCTGCAAAACACACTGCATGATCTCATCTGCAAGCAATCAGCCTGAGAAATCAGCTTGTTAAAGGAAGCTTCTAGGAAAGGAGAGAAGTCTCTGGAGGATTTGGGGGCCTATATGATTTTAACCACTTTGTTAAACCCCGGCTGATCTTCTCCCCATTGGGGTCACACAACCAAGAAATCATTTCTCCTCCCACACAACTCCAGACAGGACAGTTTGCCAACACCTAACTGCAGCATCCTATTTGCATTGTCCACAGCCTGAAAACACTCACATTTTCAAGCAAAACTCATCGCAAGCAGGCACTGAAAGAGTGCAAGGACAAACGCAGAGCTGCAAGCTGAGCAGCATCCAGAAAAGCAATTCATTAAACATGCAACAGTGATCATCTCAATGTGTAAACCAGAATATCCTCTGAATTTCTGGATGTGTATTTCAGCATTTCCTCACAGTTCTCACAGGGACCCAAGACATGCACCAGAAGACAGGGATAACCAGTACAGTGTAAGCTCTGCAGAGGAGTAAGGAACAAGCAATAAACTCCCTGGAATGCCAGCTTTGTCCTGAGATTGCTCAAAGTGATGTAACAGAATTTTACCAGAGCTTCTGGAGATGCTGCAGGAGCCTGCAGGAGCCCTATATGCTCCCTGTGCTACAACATGTCCAGATGGCAACACCTTTTACTGCCCAGTGAAAACCTTGAGGAAGCAGCACTGCAGAGTGTAGGACAAAGCACAGCATTAGATTCCCAGGCTGCACTCCCAGTTTGGCTCTCCAGCGCACTGTGGCGAGCAGAACGAGTCCTGTGCTCACACACTGGGTCACATTTGCATCCCCTGAGCTCCCAGAAGCAGGACCACCACTCCTGCACTCAGCAGGGAGGGAGGGAAGATCAGAGCAGCATCCTGCCTTCTTCACTTCCTTCCATGCTGTCACACCCTGCCTCAGCTGCTCCCAGCAGCATCTCCCAGGCAACCCCTTCCCAGCTGCCCCTCGCTGGTCATTCAAGTGCTTTGAAAGACTTTCCTTAAAATTCTTGCATAGAAATCACTGTTTAATGTTCAGCACGAACACAGGAGGCAGGGGGGAAAGCCAGCCTGTGTCTAACAAAGGAGATCTGCAGGACTGAGCCTTGGCTCTTTGCAGCTGTGGATTATTCCAAGTGAAGTGATTATTCACCACTTCCAGCACCTATTTTCAGTGCAACTTGCAGAAGTAACTCTTCTGAAACAAACAAAGCAACAAAGATCAGGCAACACATATTTATTATCATGAGAGCAAAGGGAGAAGTTAATCACACTGGGTTCTTCCTCATTACAAAAGCTACTTTATATATCTAAAGTAACTTCTGTAAAGAATTTACTTTATATAAGGATTAGGAACACCTCAGCCCATAGTTATTGAAGCTGCTCTGCAAATCAGGATGAGGGACTTAGCCCTGGACAATGCAGGATCACAGTCAGGCTGCAACTTTTTTGGTCAATGGTGGCACCTTCTAGCTCCAAATGACACTGTGAAGCTCACAGCAATTTGAAATAACTGCCTTGAAAAAGCTTTATGCTTTCTGTGTCTTTAAGAAACACACAGCTCTGACTGCAAACATTCAGGCTAAACAAAATGTTATGAGGGAGAAAAAAAAGTCTCCTTCAAGCTTTTAACTCCCCAGCCAAATTTCTAATTTTACCAAATTAAGAGCAGACATCCCCCCTCACCCCAACCTGATGTCCACTACTAAAATCAAGGTACAGGACAACTGCCCTCAAATTCCAAGAAAACCACGGCTCAGAAAATTCAAAGTATAAAGGGAGGGGGTAATACTGAAGGGCTCAGCTGCTGGCTCCTCTGGTGCAGCTCCTCAACCAAATCATGAAAGAAGAAGAAAAAGGAGACTTTCCAGTTCAAGTTCCAAGTCCTTTTTAAAAATCAGTTTATAACCACTAAAATAAACACAGTAAGAACAACTGTGCAGTAACTGGGAACCTGCAAAAACAGCTGCAGTTTAAGAGCAGTTTAGGCAATGTCTGGCAAACACCAGCAGATACAACAGCCCAGGAGGATGGCAGCACAGGGGGGAATGAAACAGGGAATTTCACCCACAAGCTCATTGAGGAACTGCCTGAAGTTCACCCACACTGGGCAGAAGCAGCCATTCTGTGCTGTTTACTGCTATAGTGAGCGTTTGCTTCCTGTTAGAACTGCCTCTCTCCCAAATTCCAATCTCCTCCTGGCTTCTCCCCCATACCCCCACCTGTCCCATGCTGCCTCAGCCCAGCCAAGAGTTTCCCAAAGCACCTGACACCTGGGCAGGCACACTGCTCTCCTGTCACCCAAAAACCTTCTGCTGGTCACCCAAAAACCTTCTGCTGGTCCCTCCAGGGCACAGATCCCCACTGCACCCAGCCTCCCCAGGAAACAGCCAGTTTGAAGGGAAGGAAGGGCAAGAAACCTGGAACAAGCAAGACTTCTCCAAGACACCATGACTTGGATATTCTAAGTCACTTTAGGACATCTCCAGAACAGCAACCACAGCAGATGGTGCAGAAGGACAGCACCAAGCAGCACCTCTGAAGGAAATCCATCCAGAGCCCTGCCACTATCTCACCTTTGAGCTCCTCAAGAGAACTCCCCAGGATTTGGGCATTCTGACTTTCTTTAGAACTGAAGATCCAATTCTCCACTCGGTGTTATCAGAGGACCTACCCCAAGCCACATGCTTTGAACATCCTCCTTCACTGCAAAGCTGACAGTTTTCAATTACAGCCAGTTGGAGTTGTTCTTGGCTCTCCATCCCTCACCACAGACCTGTGCTGTGGCCGGGCTTCTCAGTATGCACATAAAGCAAATTCAGGAAAGATGCAACAAATAAAAGCCTTTCTGGACACTGACTGGAATTGGAAAGGCAAAAACTCCTAGGACAGGCAAGGAGACAGCTCTGGGGAAGGAGATGACCTGGGCCATTTCCAGGGGAGGAAAAGCACAGAGAGCCTTAGGTCTTGCTCTTGGAAAAACTTAAAGTTTTTAAGTTAAGTGGGATAAGGGGTAAAGCTTCTAATGTACATTAGATATGAGGAAGCAGGTTTTTTGAAATGAGGGTGGGGAAGCCCTGGCACAGGGTGCTCAGAGAAGCTGTGGCTGCCCCACCCCTGGAATTGTCCAAGGCCAGGTTGGACAGGACTTGGAGCAACCTGGGACTGTTGAATATATTCCTACTCACTGCAGGAGGGTTGGACTAGAAGAGCTTCAAAGATCCCTTCCAACTCAAACTCAGTGGTTCTAACATGCTGCAACTGTCAGACTGCAGCCTGTGACCATCAGAAGGATAGAGATCATTTGCTCACAGCAAAAGAAAGCTTATACCACCTGATACCTGCCCAGGGGACAAGCACACACCTGGATAATAGATTTAAGGCTCCTTAAAATACAATTAGTTTCCTAATTATACACCAGAGGCCAGAACCCACAGGCTGAGCAAGCCACGAGCAGCACAGCAGTTAATTCACAGAGAGCTCCTCTTGATTTCCATTGCCCACATTACCCAGACATCAGACTGAATGGACATCGGAGCCTTTCTAATTTTATAGTCCACAGAGACAAGGCAGGAACGGCTGATGGAAGAGCAGCATGGCCTCTGCCCACACACACCACTGCTGCTGGCTCTGCAACTGCAGAGCTGCTTCTGCATTTTTTTTAAAGATTTTTTTTTTAATGGAGTCAGCTGAAGAGAAAATGAAGAGCTTGGCATTTTAAGCCAAAGCATTTCAAAATGCTTGTTTATCTTTTAGCCTCAAAAGAAGAGAAATAAAGTGAAACAAAATCTCAGTCATTCCCTCATAAGTTTCTCCTCTCTGCCTCCAACAAAGCAAAGTGCCCTGAGCTCCACTTGATCACTTTTTTTTTTCTTTCCCCTTTGGCTTACAACATTGCAATTAGGGAAGTTGACACAAAACAGTCCTAGATTCTCATATTTTATCTTTTCCCCATCCTACCTCTCCATTAAAGAGTATTTAGAAGGCAGAGCAGCCAAAGGAACAGTGCATCCAACACAAAAAAAATGGATGGGGAAACACACCAACAAACAAGCAGTGGCACAAACCAACAAACTCTACAACAAAATTTTAAAAGCAAAGTTTTCACACAGAGGTCTGCTTAAGGAAAAGGAAAATGGAAAGCTTTTTTTTTCACAGGGGGAAAAACTCCAGGCAAACGAGCCATGAGGCAGCACGAGTGCTCAACTCCCAAAGTTACGAGGAAGAACCAGATACCGGGACCCGAGC
>VYZP01018191.1:0-25719 GCA_013400635.1 Hypocryptadius cinnamomeus | reverse complement strand
GGCCGCGCCGGGCCGGGGCCGCCGGGAGGCGTCGCTACGGCAACGGGACAGCGGGGCGGGAGCGCGGCGGGGCCGGCCGGGCACCCGCGGGAGCCTTGGGCCTTGGAGTCCTTCCATGTCCTCTGAGCGCCGGGGCTAAGGCAGTCGTGTGTGTCCTTGTGCATCAGAGTCCTTCCGTGTCCCCTGGATGCCAGGACTGTGAATTACCAGCACTGCTACACATGTGCCTGTGCTGAGGGCTGAGCACNCTGGAATTGGAAAGGCAAAAACTCCTAGGACAGGCAAGGAGACAGCTCTGGGGAAGGAGATGACCTGGGCCATTTCCAGGGGAGGAAAAGCACAGAGAGCCTTAGGTCTTGCTCTTGGAAAAACTTAAAGTTTTTAAGTTAAGTGGGATAAGGGGTAAAGCTTCTAATGTACATTAGATATGAGGAAGCAGGTTTTTTGAAATGAGGGTGGGGAAGCCCTGGCACAGGGTGCTCAGAGAAGCTGTGGCTGCCCCACCCCTGGAATTGTCCAAGGCCAGGTTGGACAGGACTTGGAGCAACCTGGGACTGTTGAATATATTCCTACTCACTGCAGGAGGGTTGGACTAGAAGAGCTTCAAAGATCCCTTCCAACTCAAACTCAGTGGTTCTAACATGCTGCAACTGTCAGACTGCAGCCTGTGACCATCAGAAGGATAGAGATCATTTGCTCACAGCAAAAGAAAGCTTATACCACCTGATACCTGCCCAGGGGACAAGCACACACCTGGATAATAGATTTAAGGCTCCTTAAAATACAATTAGTTTCCTAATTATACACCAGAGGCCAGAACCCACAGGCTGAGCAAGCCACGAGCAGCACAGCAGTTAATTCACAGAGAGCTCCTCTTGATTTCCATTGCCCACATTACCCAGACATCAGACTGAATGGACATCGGAGCCTTTCTAATTTTATAGTCCACAGAGACAAGGCAGGAACGGCTGATGGAAGAGCAGCATGGCCTCTGCCCACACACACCACTGCTGCTGGCTCTGCAACTGCAGAGCTGCTTCTGCATTTTTTTTAAAGATTTTTTTTTTAATGGAGTCAGCTGAAGAGAAAATGAAGAGCTTGGCATTTTAAGCCAAAGCATTTCAAAATGCTTGTTTATCTTTTAGCCTCAAAAGAAGAGAAATAAAGTGAAACAAAATCTCAGTCATTCCCTCATAAGTTTCTCCTCTCTGCCTCCAACAAAGCAAAGTGCCCTGAGCTCCACTTGATCACTTTTTTTTTTCTTTCCCCTTTGGCTTACAACATTGCAATTAGGGAAGTTGACACAAAACAGTCCTAGATTCTCATATTTTATCTTTTCCCCATCCTACCTCTCCATTAAAGAGTATTTAGAAGGCAGAGCAGCCAAAGGAACAGTGCATCCAACACAAAAAAAATGGATGGGGAAACACACCAACAAACAAGCAGTGGCACAAACCAACAAACTCTACAACAAAATTTTAAAAGCAAAGTTTTCACACAGAGGTCTGCTTAAGGAAAAGGAAAATGGAAAGCTTTTTTTTTCACAGGGGGAAAAACTCCAGGCAAACGAGCCATGAGGCAGCACGAGTGCTCAACTCCCAAAGTTACGAGGAAGAACCAGATACCGGGACCCGAGCAGAACAAACCCGACCGCACCTCACCGAGGCTTCACTCCCACCGCGAACAGCCCCAGCAGCCGCTGGCGGGGCAGCGGAACCGGCCCGGGCACGGGTCCGGCTGCGGGACCCAAAAGCACCGGCGGGAAGGGCCGGAGCGGGGCGGGGGGACCCGCACCCCGCTGGAACCCCCGGGCGGGCGCGGGGCCGCTCCCGGCGGGGCGGAGAGGCCGAACAAAGCGCCGGCGCTCGCTTTTCTCCGCGGGGCTCCCGGGCACATCCCCGCCTGAGCCCCGCGCGGTCCCGGGCAGCGCCCCCACAGCTTCGGGGGCTCCGCGGGGACCGAGCCCGGCNCTGTGCCCCAGGGCTGGGCACCCATGTCCCCTGTGCCCCAGAGTCCTTCCATGTCCTCTGTGCCCCAGGGCTGGGCACCCATGTCCCCTGTCCATCAGAGTCCTTCCACGTCCCCCGAGCACCGGGGCTGTGCATCCATGGCCCATGTGCATCGCAGTCCCTCATGCACCCTGTGGGATGGCTGTCCCCCCATGTGCCTCACGGCTCCTGTCCCTCTGTCCCCCTGTGTGCCTCCGTGTGCCCCACAGCCACTCTGCATCCCCTGTGCCTCAGGGCTGAGCCGTGTCCCCCTGTGCCTCAGGGTGCCTCCATGTGACCCGGGTGAGGTGGTTTGGTGGTCCAGGGGTACACTGCTACTGCTGGGTGCACAGTTGGCCTGGATGATCTTGAGGGTCTTTTCCAACCTTGATGATTCCATGTCCCTGTGTGCCTCAGGGCTGCCTAAGGTGCTGTGCCCCCATATGCCTTGGGGCTCAACCATGTCTCTGTGTGCTCACAGCCCCTCTGTGTCCCCATCTTTGTCAGGGTCCCTCCATGTCCCCATGTGCCTCACCACCACTCTGTGCCCCCATCTTTGTCAGGGTCCCTCCATGTCCCTGTGTGCTCACAGCCCTGCTATCCCCACGTTTCTCAGAGTCCCTCCATGTCCATGTGTGCCTCACTGTCACTCTGTGTCCCCATGTTTCCCAGGGCCCCACTGTGTCCTAGGTGCCTCAGGGCTGAACTGTGGCCCCTGTGTTCCTCCATGTTCCCAGGTGACCCCCCTCCCCATCTCCCTCCATGGCCCTGCCACATTCCCAGGTTATCTCCTGTATTTTTCAGCCCTGCTATGTCTCCCTATTCCCCCTTATACCTTAGGTCACTGCCATGTCCCTGAGTCCCCCTCACTGCCCAGTCACTCCCACCCAACCCAGGGTGGCAACATCCACAAGGGTCCCATCACCAAGGGACCCTCCCCACGCACCCACCACCCCCAGTGCCATCCTAAAGCCGTGGTGGCACTTGGTATGGTTGGCCACCACTGGCACATGCTTGTGGTGGCCCCTGAGGATGCCCAGCAGCCTCTCATCAAATTATGGGGTTCCATCCTCTTTCTGTGCTCCTGCCAGTGGACATGGGCCCTTCCCTGGAGATGTCCAGACACATGGCCAAGAACAAACCAAAGAGAGCAAAAGCAAAGGGAAACTCTCCCAAGCAGGAGAAAGGGAAGGAAGGAAATTCCAGTTACCAGGGAATAGGTGTGTTCAGAGGTTTCCAGTACACCAGGTGAAAACAGAACCGAAACATTAGTCCAGCAACCAGCTGGATGGAGCTACAGACCCTCTCTGTGTAGAGTAGATGGACTTTTTGAAGATATTATTTGAAAGCAAATAACATTGAAGGACATTGTTTTACTCCTGGAAGCAGAAACCCTCCGTGTTCAGGTAATCTTGTGGTCATAACAACCAAACTTTCTGTCTCCCATAAAGAATTTTAACTCCTTTTTTGCTATATAAGTGTACACAAACCAGTTTTCAATATCATGGCTTTTAAGTCTGTCAAGTGGCTAGTTGTTGCTACAAGGCAAAGAGAGGCACAGACCCTGCAATGTCTTCACTGGGTTGCTCATAGAATTTATTGCATTCTTATCATTTCCCCTTGCTTTTGTCTCCTTTCTAAGTCTTATTTACAGCAGCATTTTCAGCCTGCCCTTTCTCAGACAGCCAGCTGTGCAATGGAGTAGAGCAGCATGTTATATCTAGGTGAGGCAAAGCAACAAAAAACCACTTTTGTGTGTTCTCCATGATGCTCCTGAGACATCACCAGTCCAGCTGGGAGTGAGCCAGGGGGTGAAACACACCCTGAAGAAAGCAGCTGTATTTATAATTCCCATAGCATACCCCCACAGGGTGCAGCTCTGGTGCCCTTGTGTGGCAGGAGGGGAAGGGGGCCGGCTCCTACATTTGATGGAGAGTAAAGAAGCTGCCTCAGAGCTTTCTCTGCTAATGAGGGTGTGAAAAATCTTCTCACATCTCCCTGGGAAAAACTACTGAGCAGCTCCAGGTTCAGTTTGGATGGGCATGGGGGCAGTCAAGGGTTCCTGTTGTAGGATTAGGGAAATATGGAGCAAGGTGCCCCTTCAGGAGCATCTCTGGAGTGCTGCATAGAATCATACAATCATTAAGGGTGGAAAATCCCTCCAAGAACAACCATTAACCCAGCACCACTGTGTTCACCACTAAACTATGTCCCCAAGTGCCACACCTACACATTTTTTGAACAAGGATGGTGACATCAGCTCTGGGCAACCTGTTTGAATCCCTCACCATCCTTTCAGAGAAGAACAAAAGTTTCCTGATATCCAATCTAATCTGATATTAGGATCTCCAGTGTAGGACACATCTTTAGCACTAAATTAAGCCACTCCTGGGGACACTGCTGGGTCACAAAGGTGATCACATGTAACGGCACCATCTCCCAGAATGGTTCCTGGCCTGTCTTTGGGGTATTGCTTCCCTCACCCTCCCCAGGGGTGGTTCCAGGTGGGAATGTCCCAGGGCTGGTCCCAGCACACATCTGGATGCTGTTTGCTTAAAGGCCAAGGGGTTTTACCAGCAGGGATGTGTGCTGGAGTCAAGGTCTCTGTGCCCAGGGGCAGGGCTGGGGGGCTCTGGGGCAGCAGAATGGGGGGTCTGAGATGGCCTAAAGACACTTGGGTATGGAAAGAGCTTGGGGGGAGGGGTTGTGTGAGGAAAGAAGGGGCTGTGGCACAGATTGGAAAGGCTCTGGAGCACAGAACAGGGAAGTGGGAGCTCTGGAGAGGAAGGAAGGAGACAAGTTTGGAGCAAATGTGGGAGTGGAGGCCAGTGGGGTACAAGGGGCTTCCCCCACAGAGAAGGCACAGGAGCCACAAGCCTTAAGCAGGGTTGGGAATGAGTCCTGGCATGTCCCTGCCACAGAGCCTGTTTGGATACAGGCTTTGCCATAGGGTGTAGCACAGATGCCTTATCCTTCCAGGGCATCCCATGGCTCCCAAAGCTATCCTGGGGCTGCCTCGGCCCCTGTGCACTCAGCTGGAGCAGGGACACAGCTCTGAGTGGCCTGGGTGATGCACAGGCCTGGGAGAAGGTACAGCAGGGCTGGGCAGGGCTGGGCTCACTGCCAGCACGGAGCTGTGCAGGGGATGTGAGCTCCCAGCACTGCCCTTCACTCCTGCCCTCACCTGAGCTGTGCTGGCCCTGCTGCACCCTGCCAAAAGCAAGTGTTGCTGCAAACAGGGATGTAAGAGCCAGGAGGAGGGGCTGGCCATGACAGGAACCACCAGACTTCATGCAGTAGACTGACTGTAAACGTGCAGTTTTTCTTGAGCTCGTCCGAGTTACCAGGTCTGAAATGGATTTTTAGAGATTGTATTCAGCTCTCAGTGTCTGACAGCTGGTGAAGGCAGCCTGTGCTTTACCTCAGCTCACCATCTCACGATGTTTGAACAATAAAACTTCCCACCTATAGAACCCAGGGTTGGGGGTTGTTCTATTTAAGGGACCTTTGTCTATTCTGCTGAGTTATACCCCAGCACACTCGTTTATTTTGACAGATTCTGGTTTCCTCTGCAGCATCCTCAGCAATGCTTTGTACTGTGGCCGATTCAGATTTGGTGTCTGGAGCACTGCAGGCCACTGCCTGTGTGTCCTGCTCAGCTCCTGTCTCTGCTGCCCTCTCGTGATGCCGCTGATGTGCTGGGCTTGGGGGGAGACCTTGCTTCCCCCATCGACTCTAAGAGACGTCAACAACAACACCATCGTTAAAAGTTCTTCCTATTTCCAAAAACATTTATAATTCCTGAATTTTGCAAAACTTCACAATCAGTTGTTCCTTGTGTTTGTGAGTTCTCCCCTAGTTACACAAGGGAGATGCTCTGAAGGGCTCATCCTGAATCATCCCTTGCAGAAGTTGTGTACCAGCTGCTCCTTAATCCAGACAGTGCCTTGGCTTTTATTTTTTTTCCCAATAGAATTTTTTTTTTGGGGGGGGGGGGGTATTTGTTTGTTTGCTTTTTTTGGGGTTTTGTTTGTTTGTTTTTGTGGGTGTTTTGTTTTTTTTTTTAGGCAAACAGGTCTCTTTGTTCACCATGGGCTGCAGCAGCTCCCTGTTCTCCTCTGCCTTGGTCTGCAGTGCTGCACTCAGCTTTGCCACCCCTCCTGTGCAATCACTGCATGTGCCACCAGCTTCCTCCATTCCTGGGTCACACCTGCCTGCTGTGGGGCACTACAAAACCTCTGAGTCCTGGTTTATCCAGACCTGAGGAAATAACTGCTTGTTCCCAAGAAAACACCTGCTCTCTGGGACACTGCTCAGTGAACAGCTGTGTGAGGCTCACCAGCTCTGTCATCATGTGGCATGGAATCAATTGGAATTAAGTCCCAGGCAAGTGTAAGAGATTGGCCAAGGAGCTGGTGAGATTCCAGGCTTGGAGATTTTAAAAGCTGGGCTGGACACAGCTCTGAGCAGCCTGGCAGAAGTTTGGAGCTGTTCTGCAGAGTGGATGGTTGGGCTGGAGAGCTGGAGGGCAAAGCTTGGGCTGCACAGACATAACGTGGTGTTTTGGGGATGAACTTCATGGGGGAAGCCCTGATACATGAGAGACATGAGTCTGGCATGGCTTGGAGAAGGGGTTTCACATGCCTTTCCCCAGGCAGCCTCTTCCCAGGAGCCTGGGCTGGGAAAATCCCAGGAGGCCTTACTCAGCCTTTCCTCAGGATGCCTAAATTAAGGCAGCTGAATCCCAGCCTCAGGGGCTGTCTGATAAACCAGCCCAGCAAACTCAGTAAGCTGAAATTACCATCCACTGGAAATCCTGCACTCTGCATTTCCTGCAAGGAGCCCCAAGGAGCAGAAGCAGCTCCTGAGCCAGATTTCTTCACTCCTGGCTCCCTTTCTTTTCCTTCCCAGATTTCTTCACTCCTGAGGCAGCTGCCCCAGCCCGAGCTGCCCTTGCTGTGCAGCCCCCACACATCATCCCTGTCTCCCAAAAACCCACACCTGCACTGCCCTGGAGCTGGGGCAATCCCATGTTTTGTGCACAGAACCACCCAGTAAACCCCCTGCCCAACACAGGAATAAATGGTGGAACTGGGTGAGAAGGGACCACTGGTCATTTCTAGTTCAACCACCCCTCAATCAACCCTTTTTCACAGCATGTCCCAGGGTTTTAGGGATCTCCCAGGGTTCTCCCAAGAAGATATCCCAGTGCTGGGTTTATCTGCTGCCCCATCTCCCCACCTAGAGTTGTAGCATCTGCCCCAGGCTGATGGACCTCTCCCAGTGCCTCAGTCCATGTCCAGGCCATGCCATGGCTCCCATCCCACTGTCCTTGCTGCTTGGACAAATTTATTTCACTAGGATGGTCAGAAAATCATAATTTTAAAATCTAAGTTGTAAAACACGCTGTGAAAATCAGAACTCAGCAGTTTATTCTTACAGTGTTACCGAGGGAGAACAGCGCAGGGGAGCTTTCCTCTCTGGTCACTTTGAGAGCTGAGCTACTCTGTTTTAAGTCCTGAGAGCTGACACTAAATTACAACACAAAAATACAGCACTGAGACAAGTCATGCAGCAGTGACAGGCAGGTCAGCACAGCCCAAACCCGGCCGGGAGGGTAACTCTAACTCCTGCAGCCTTTGCTGCAGCTGGTGGAAACCACAGTCTCTAATCACAGTCACAACCAAATCAGCAGGAAAACTGCCCAACTCTTGCTGGGCTTTCATCAATGCCTCTGGTGGCCACTGCCGGCCCGTGTCACCGAGCAGAGTCGCGGTGTCCCCGGGGAGGGCTGCAGGAGCCCACAGATAATGTGCTGGAGCCCACAGATGATGTGCAGGAGCCCAGAGATGATGTGCAGCAGCCACAGCCGATGTGCAGGAGCCCAGAGATGATGTTCAGGACCCACATATGATGTTCAGGACCCACAGATGATGGGCAGGAGCCCCAGTCGGTGTGCAGGAGCCCAGAGATGATGTTCAGGACCCACAGATGATGTTCAGGACCCACAGATGATGGGCAGGAGTCCCAGCCGATGTGCAGGAGCCCAGAGATGATGTTCAGGATCCACAGATGATGTTCAGGACCCACAGATGATGTTCAGGACCCACAGATGATGGGCAGGAGCCCCCAGCCGACGTGCAGGATGTGCAAGAGCCCAGGGCTGATGTGCAGGAGCCCCAGTCGATGTGCAGGAGCCCAGAGATGATGTTCAGGACCCACAGATGATGTTCAGGACCCCCAGCCGATGTGCAGGAGCCCAGAGATGATGTTCAGGACCCACAGATGATGTTCAGGAGCCCCAGCCGATGTTCAGGACCCACAGATGATGTTCAGGACCCACAGATGATGTTCAGGACCCACAGATGATGGGCAGGAGCCCCAGCCGATGTGCAGGGCCAGGGCAGCTCAGAGCCGTGCCCGGGAGGGGCTGGCCCTGCAGGCAGCGCTCGGGTGGCTCCGGGCTGGCTGTGGCCCAGCAGCCGTGCCGTGCCCCGGAGCCCCGTGTCCCGGAGCTGCGGGGGAGATGGCTCCTGCAGTAGCTGAGTGCTCTCTGGAGCGGTTCCGTGCCAGCCCGGCAGCTCCTGGGGGTGATGCTGCTGCTGAGCAGGGCAGCTTCTCAGCAGGGCTCTGCCCCCCAGCCAGCCTCTCCTGCTCAGGAGCCTCAATTAACACCTGGATGAGGATGATGCCAGCACAGAAGAGCAGCCACCGCTTAACTGGGTCTTTCTCTTGACGTGGCAAGTATTTCCTCACGTGGGCTGGGTACAGCACCTTCCTGGCTTTCCTGCGCTTTGTTGAGAGGCCTGAAGGTCTCCTGACAGCCTGGGCAGCAAACATCGCCCCGGACAGATTTTCTGAATTGTTTTTCAGCAGATCTGTGCTGGAGAAAATGTTTTCTTTGGTGTAAGGCAGCATGTCTGCAGGCGTAGCTCTGAGAGCTGGGAGAACTCTATGGAAATAACTCAAAGAGTTTTTTAATGCAAAAAGCAGATCTCTGAATTAATATTAGGAAATATTAATAATAACACCAGAGTTTTTATTCACTCTCGTTAAAGCAAAAAATGCAGAACCCCAGAGCTGAACTCTTGGAGTGATTTATGCATCTTTCTAGGGAGCTCCTCTTTGATTCTCCCCCTGCTCCTACCTGTGCTATAAATACTTACTTTGATGAGTGAAGTGCTGATGGGAGGAGCTCAGCCAGCTCAGAAATCACTCTGGAATGTCTGTACCCCAGCAGCCCCTATCTGCCCAGTATCTGCCCAGGGGCACTCGCTGCTAACAGCACTGTAAGGGCACGCTCCAAGTTTTCTCCTCCCCAGTTCTGCTCTCCTTTATTACCACTGTCTACCACAGGGCTTTGCCTCCAGACGTTTCAGTGCTTTTGAGAGTGTGTCCTTCATTGAAATTCATGTATTTGCTATAAAGAATAGAATCTGAGGGTGGCTGTGCTGTCCCCTGCCTTCCCACCCCATCCACCAGCAACCCTGGCCTTGAGCTGGAGGGATGGAGAAGGGAGACTGCAGTTTCTGTTCTGACCCTGTGCAATCTCAGCACTCTGCCCCAGAAAAATGAGCAACCTCAGCACTTGCTCTGGCAAGCTCCAGCTCAGATATGCCCAGAAAAGGAAAAAACCAGCACTCACGTTGGGATTCTTTGTGCCTTATAATGACTAAACGGAGCGTGGAAGGGCTGAGTGCCCACAAACCTGCTGGAAAGGGCTACAGCTCTCTCAGGTCTTTGTCATGAATCTGGAAGACTCAGCTGCAAACTTGCTGTGTCTTGGTCATTGTGAGCCACCTTGAGAGGAGGGAATGAAAGATGGATTTCTGTAAAAAGACCCTGGGCAATCATCTCTGGATGGCTACTGCAAAATCAAACAACAGAATCATAAAATCCTAGAATGGTTTGGGTTGGAAGGGGCCTGTGGGCAGAGGCAACTTCCACCAGATCAAATAAATAGAACTTGATCACTCCCAAGTCTTTTTAGGCAGCCTTTAGCCACCATAAAGCAGCAAAGGGCAAAAAATTTCAATTTTAAAACTATCTTTTGACAATTAAAAACTATTCTTTGACATCTCCTCTTGCCCTTTGGGCTCCCTAACATTTCTTGCTTTCTGCTTCTGGGAAGACCAAAGTGATGTTGGCTTTGAGTCACAAGGCATCAACCCCTGTGCTCCCAGCACTGTAAATCACCCCTGTGTCACCTGCTGTCACAGCAGCAGAACTCTCACTCTTCAGGCTTATTCCACTGGAAACTCAGGCCAAAATAAAATTACTAACACTTTGATTGCAGTACATGGGATCCCTCTGGTAGGAATGTGCCACCCAGCACATCCAAGGTGATGGAGCATTAATTCCACATGGCAACACTGCTGGTGGCTTTTGCCATCACCCCCCATCCCCACTCAAACCTGGAGCTGGAGCCTGGGGCTCCCCTCAAGGCACTTGCTGCTGAAAAATCCTTCCTCAGAGCTCTCCCTGCCCAGGTGAGTGCTCAAACCTGAGGCACAGCCAGGGCTCACAGACAGCACTCCAGTGGATTTGGGTGAACTTCCCCCCCCCTCTCCTGTGCAAGGCAAAGTCCAGAGAGCTGGGAGAAAAAACTGCTGCTTCCAAAATCCCCCACTCATGGCAAGGCAGCTCCTAAGATGTAAAAAATTGTCCCAGGCAGCCTCAGGGGTCCCAGTCTCCCAGGGAAGCTGCTTGGAGTGGGGTGGAATGGCTCATCCCTTCACCCTGGTGACAGACAGTTCTCAGTGACCACGGCCCAGGCACTGCCCACCCTGTCTGGACTGGTGAAACGTTGTCAGGCAGCACCCAAGGCACATCAGTGGTTTAAAAGAAGCACACAATGAAGGAATAGCTCATGTGGATTGCTGCTGCTTTGCCTGTGGTGTCTGAGCCCTCAGACCCACCCTGGGCCCAGCACCTGAGTGGGTCAGGCTGGGGATTGGCAACATCCTCCCAGACCATGGGGTTTCAGGCCACAAGAAAGTGCCACAGGCACTGCCCCAAATGCACATCTGGGTGTTGGGTGGATGTTAAAGACAAACCCCAAAGATCTGGTCTTACATTCATCTCTCTTTATTTCAATCAGGATCATATCCAAGGAGGAAGACAGATCCAATCAGCTTTTTCCAGCTGTCCCAACACCTGGGTTGTGTCACCCTGGTGCAGTTAACAGGCAGCTCCTGAAGCACAGGAGCTTCAGGCACCCAGGGGTTGCCTCCAGCTCTGGCACCAGTGGCATCACCTGCTGTTCATCACGTAGAGGTTTCCAGTGAAGTTCCACCCCTCACCCCCCTAATCCACCTCCCAGCATTGCCCAACTCCCAGCTGGAGGGAGGCAAGTATGAACCCAGCCTCAGAGGGAGCCCCAGGAAGAGGGGGGTGACCTGTAGGGACAAATCCTGTTCCTATTTCCACCCCCTGTTACCCACTCTTGCCATGCCAGTGTAACACAGGGATGTATTTATAACTCCCAGGTGAGCTTGTCCAAGCAGGTCACTGCATCCTCCTCAGGTGAGGAGATGAATCAGCCCTGCAAGCAGCAGATCTGCCCACTAGGAGCAAGGAGAAACAAAAACACCTGTTGAGCTGGATCCAAATAATTGAATTTCATTCACCATTTCTCACCCAGAGACTTCAGAGCATTTCACTGACCACCAAAGACAAAAACTGAGCTGTGGCTGCATTGGGAGCAGCACTCAGAGCTGGGAGTGCTGGATTTTGGCAGAAGGAAGCACCAAGGAGTGGATTTTGCAGCTGGAAGTGACAGAGGCCACGCACAGATGGAGCTGAGGACACCAGGTCACGTCAGGCCAAGGAGTTCTGCAACGCTCAGCATCGTGTTCTGACCTCGAGCCTCCCAGGAATGCAGAGCTGTTTGTGCTGTCTGTGCTGCAGGATCTGCAGGGAGGGGCAGAAATGCTCATTCCATCATCCAGAACAGCTGGAGCACACCCAAGGCACTTCTTCACTTGGACAGAGCAGCGACACCCTTGGAGCCAAGGACCAGCTTATCCTGGAAGGAAAAGCTCAGAGGTGACTTTCCAAGGCCCCCACGGCAGCCAGGGGGATGCAGGCCCTCAGAGAAGGCAGAGCAAGCCCCTGGCTCAGGGACCTTGATCCCACATGAAGTCATCTCAGGAAGAACTGGGCAGTTGGTTTGATGTGTCAGGAAAAGGACAGGATAAAAGCACCAGGTGGTGCCAGCTGAGAGGGCACAAACTCCTGCAGCCACAGTTTTGGAGAACCTGGCAGCTGGGGATGGCTGGGTGGGAATGCAGCACAGGATTCCCTGATTTCAGCCTGCAACTTCTGCTGCACAAAAATTGTGTTGGGTGGCTCAGGGAGTTTAAAAGAAAACCATGAATTCTGGGAATGTCTTTTTGCAGGATTTTGGATTTTTTTTACTTTTTTTTTTTTTCCTCAGGAGAACAGGAAGGATGCCACACGGATCTGGTTTGAGTGAGAGCATTTGGACAGTGAGGAACATTTGATAGGAGCAGGAGAGGGGCAAAGGTACAGATGAAAACAGAAAGTTTGGCTGCAATTAATACTTTACTTTCTTTCACATATCACTTGCTGGCCACAAAAATGTCCACTCACCTCAGGGGAGGTTTTCCAGGCGGTCTTTTCCCAGGCCTGGGTTCCTGGACAGGCTTTTTGCAGAAGGCAGGGATGGGGAAATCCCAGGCAGACTTACTCAGGCTTCCTCAAGTTACCAAAATTAGAGCAGCTGAATTCCAGCCTGAGGGATCAACTGATAAGACATCACAGGAAGCACAAAACTCAAATGGGCATCCACAGAAGATCCTGGACTGTTTGTGTCCTGCAGGGAGCTGTGAGGGGCTCTGCTGTGACCTCTAGAGCTGGAGGAGCAGCAGGAGCTGATGTCACATCCCACACTGCCCAGGGAGACAGGGAGAGACCACCCCAGCGGCACATCTGAACTGGAGAACACCAAGTGTGCTGGGGAGGGCTGCTCCTTCTGCAGGCACTTCCTGGGGGTGGCTCCAAGTCCCCTGAGGCAGCTCTAGATACAGACCCCAAAATAACACCTAATATACACCAATAACCTGAATTGATGAGGGGAAAGCGTCAAGGGGAAGTAACCGAGTTTCCAGATTAGTTTATGACATCATGAATCTGCACACTGTGGTTTCAGTGCTGGCTGCTTTCCCTCTAACCCATCCCACCTGGAAACCAATCCATCTGAGCACTGACTCGCTGATCTCACCACCCTGGCAGCTTTCCGATGCAGCTGCCCGAAACTTTGCACCTAAATGCAGATGTTTGGGAGCTGAAGCACATCTCCTAGAGGAATGATGTTAAAGTGGTGCAGTCTGCCAGCCAGAGCAGCTCAGTGCTGGGCAGGGGGAAGCTCCAGCTGGAGGGGTGACAGAGAACAGGCAAAGTGGGAGCTCCCGAGGAGACCCTTGAGCAGAGAGCTGAGTCTGTGCCCAAACCACCCTCAGTGCCGGGGTCAGCAGCAGCTCTGCAGCCTCTCTCCACAACTCACTTTGGTGCTGCACTTGCACAGCTGCAGCAGTTTCCCCAAAGTTTTACATAAACCTCCCTCTCCGGAGCCAGCTCCACACCCTGCCCAAGGAGGGCTGGGAGAACCAAGCACCGCTGTCTCCTTTCTGCCCGTGTTTTGCATGTTTGAAAGCTCTTATCGTGCTTCACCTGGAACTTCTCCCCGGGCTCCATCGCCCGTCCCGCGCTCCGGTTCCCGGCAGGATGCTGGGGGGACACAGCACCCAGGTCTCCCTCCCTCCTGCCCGAGAGGTGCCCAAATATGGTGCCACAGTGCTCCGGAGTGGCCCGGCATTACTTCATCCCTTGCATATGCAACACACCTATTTATACATTTTAATGGGACGTTTGCCGTTCTCGGGCCCCGGGGTGTTATCCCTCCTGTGGAGTGTGAGTGCTGCGATGCCCCCGGCTTGTTTTCCTTCCAGCTCTTCACCCTCCCCATCCTGGAACGTGCATTTGCTCACTCACACCCTCCTCTGCAGCACCTTCTTTCAGACCTTTCCCCCAATTTATGATTTCCATCCCAGGCCTGCCTCCTGCAGTGTTTGGGTGCCTCTCAGCTCCCCTTCCCCTCCAAATTCCATGGGCAGACAAACCATGTCTGTCTCTGTCTGACTCTGTTCTCCCACCATTTATGGAATATTTTCTTTCCCCAGCTCTGGAAAACTCTTTCCAGTTCCTCCCAGTAACTATTAACAGCTATTCTCTGAATATCCTATGAGAGGAAGAAACTAAATTCTATGGTTACAACTGCTTTTGATAAACCTTGGATGTAATTTCTCCCATCTCTCCAGGATGCTCACAGGTAAAGCATTCACTCCTGTATTTGCCTGTCCCTCCTCCTCCTTCCCAGGGTGCTTGTCCTCCCTCCACCTTTCCAGGACTCACCTCATCCCTGCAAGGTCTCAGAAGCCACTGCAGACCTTCCCTCTGCACCCTGGCAGGAACTGCAGCCTCACCTACCTGGGCTGTCCTCGCTCTTTTCTCCTCTGCTGCAGCCCTGATCTTCCCTGCCATCACTGGGATCAAAATCTGCTTTCCTGGTGGCACCTCACCTGTTTAGTGATGACCACAGGAGTTGGAAAGAAAGCAATGAATCCCTTCTAGGGAGTGGCAGCAGCTTTTCCTTGCCCTGAGCACGGGAGAAGTCACTGGTGCCCGTGGAGATGGGATCCCTCTGCACCCCTCTGTCTGCCTCTCTCTGCAAACACGGTTCAGGTGCCCTGGGCCAACATCAGAGACCCTCAGGGACAGCCAGAAGCCTCAGGAGAGAGGACAAGGTCCTGCTGGGTGGGCCCACAGCAGTGGCAGCAGCCCCAGCAGCACTCAGGGAGCTCAGGGACCAGGCAAGCCCAGCAAGGCTGGGGTGATGCTGTGTAACAGAGAGCTCTGGTCCTGGGCCATCACACCTTCCCATGGTGAGGGAAATCCCAGGAGGACTCAGCCTGGCAGCCAGGCTGGCCCCACCAGCCAGCACCCACCTCTGGAGGCAGCTTCAGACAGGCTGCTTTGATTGAGGGAGGCTGCTGGGGATTAGGTCCTTTTTAGGAATATTTAAATCCAAAGCTCTTTTCCCTGAGGCAGCTGAAGTTATCCAGAGCTCCTGCAGAACGTGCACCCACCCACCTTCCTGTGGCTGGAGCTGGGCATGTCCATGGAGAAGCACAGGGCACATCCCATCCCTGGTGCAGGAGAGTCCTGGGAACCCCAGCCCCAGCTCCTGCCCAGAGTGCTCCAAGGCCTGGGGAGAGCAGTTCATAATCACTGTATGCAATAAAACAAACCCTCCCAACTCACACACCAGAGCAACTGGAGCTCCTGCCCACGGGACCCCCTGTCCTGACCCAGCCCTGGGAAAGCTGCAGCCCAGACTGGCCAGTGGGGTCACAGTCTGTGCCCTCAAGACATGAATTATTTCCTATTCCCTCCTACCCTTCTCCTTCACTGCCTGCTCTCCCGGGCAGTAACAGCATCCCCCTCACTACAGAGCTGTTTGGAATCACCCTGCACTTTCCCCAGGGCAAATGCAAAAAGGGAATTCGGCCCAAACCCCACTGTGGCTTTGGGATGCAGCTGCAGGGTGCAGAGTAGCTGCATGTGTCCCCAGGAGCCCCAGCCAGCAGTGACAGGGAACAGCCATCCCAGTGCTGCTGAACAGGGGTCAGACACAGGGGCTGCAGCAGGGAGGGAGCAGCCTGCCACAAACCACTGCTCCAAGCACCACAGAGATGTGACTGACTCAGAAGAGCTTTTGCCAACTGAGGAAGCCTTTGGGGACAACCTAAAGAGCCATTTGAGCTGGGATTCCAGTCCTGCATCTTATCTTCTGGCAGGAAAAGTCCCCTCCATAGCCTGGGGATTCCTGTGCTGTCTGACAAGAGCCTCCAGAGGCTGAGGGATGAGGTGGTGCTCAGGCAGCAGGAAGCTGAGCCCCACCTCTGTGCACTGAGAGGAGCTTTGTGAGACACAAAAACTCCACCAGGTCTTCAAGGTGCACAGGGCACCCAGGAAAACTCAGGCTCAGGGAATGGCTAGGAGCCCTGATTTAGGGCAGGAGAGCCTTAGAGGGGTGGAAACAAACTCTGCAGATGCTCAGCTCCACTCGAAGTCACCCTCCCCTTCTGCACAGGCTGATGGGTGGTGTGGAGGCAGCCAGGGACCTCTGGCACAACCAAACACCCCGTGGGTGGCATTTATAAACAAAAACATTGTTGAGACAATCAGAACTAACATCTGCCCCTCTCCCAGCTGGAGGAGGAGGGGAATCCTGGTCCCTGAGTTGTTTCTCATCCAGGATAAAAGCATCCCAAATGTCTAAGCTCAGCTTACTGCTTAAATTAAGCTCTCTGAGCTGTGGAAACCAGCTCCCACATGTTGGATTTTGAGGACACGTGAATTTAGGAGGTGGCTTGGACGGAGGAGCTGTGCAGCACCCAGCTTTTGGCACTGCTGCACTGTGTGGGGTTGGGATTGGGCTTACCAGGGGTACATGGCTCCAGAAGGGAAATTTTGGAGGAAATCCAAATTTCAGTCCAATGAAAGAAATGTACTTTGAATTCTTTTATTCAGGATAGTTTGGGTTTATTCCTGACAATAGCTCTGGAAGCTGGAGTACGTGACAGAGTCTTTGGAGACCAACAATTAGAAGGAGGTGAATCAAAACCCCAGTGCAAACATCCACAGGGCTTCTTGTCTGGGAATTCACAGCAAGCTGTAGAAATCTTGTACAAAACCACAACCTGAGAAAACAATGTCATAAATACCTGCTCAGTTTTGCTCAAAACTCTGTGTGCTCTTCCCAAGCTGCTCCCAGGCCACACCTCACCCACCTGGGGCTCAATGGCAAAGCCTCTTTTCGGCCTCTCAGGACTGGGAACAAGCCCAGGATTCCCACTCCATCAGCCCAAATTGTATTTTCCAGTGTGTGTTGCTTAATATCCATCCATTGCTGCTTTGGGCTCTCTAGACAATGACTGCCCACAGTGACGTGTCCCCAGAGGCAAAAAGCAGAAGAGCTCTGAGGATGAGGTGTCACCACCAGACCTGAGACAATCCAGAGCTATTTCTGCACCATCTGGCACAGCTGAGCAGTCTTTGAGGCGAGCCCAAACACACCTGCAGGGCAGAAATCTCACTGCAGGTGCCAAAGGTGAGCTCAGGGATGAGCTCAGAAGAGCAACAGCTCAGGAACAGGTCCAAAAAGTGTTCTCCTGAGGATGTGGTCATGTAGGAGCTGGGGAAGGCAGGTCTGCACATCTGGGGGGCAGGAGCCACAAACTGTCCCAGTGCCAGGTGTCCAGCCCTGCCCCTGCTCTGCACACACCAGCCAGGACCAAGGAAAGCAAAGAGCTGTGAGCCTGGAGAGAGTGAGACACATGAGGTGACATATTGTGCAGGGGCAGTGACCCAGGGATTGTTCCATCCTATTTATATCCTGCAGCTTTTGATGCCACCTCAAAACTCCTTAATGACAAGAATCCCAAATGAGAATGAGGAACAAAGTATCTTGTATTTATTGGGGGGTGGCTCCAGCTTCCTTGTCCTTCCTGTTCCACAGAACATCAGAAAAAGTGAAGTCTCTGGAGGAGAACAGGGACCAGGTTGTCCAGGCTGCCACCCCTCTGCCTGGACCAGGGCAGGGCTGAGAAAGGACACCTTGAGCACAGCCTGCTGGAATACACTCCTCATGAGCACAGAGCTTTGCAAATCCCGAGGGCAGGGCTTGGTGTCTGCAGTAAATCCCTACAGGAGGTTGACTTTGGCCACAACCTGCTTGCAGCCCATGCTGGAGTACTGCTTGTCCCCTGTAGTGTAGTAACTGAGCTGATTTGCCAAATTTTCAACGTGCTTCTGGTCAGGATAGAGCCCCTCCCTCCTCATCTGCTCCAGGAAGCAGTTTATGACGTGAGACTTCTCCAGAAGGACGAAGGGGATGATGTCTGCAGCCTTCCACAGAGGGTGCACACTGACCAGGACAGGCTGGATGAGGCTCAGCAGCTCTTCAGCTCCCCGTTGCTGATGCAGGAGCTCAGTGGACGCATTCTGGATAACGAACTTTGTGATTTCAGCACCTCCCAGGTTGCTTATTAAAATGTAGATGGCATTGAGGAACTCGTTGGTTTGATTGGGCTCAAAGAATCGGCTGAGAGTGTCCAGCAGGACAGGGGACATGAGCTCAACCTCATCCAGAATAAACAGTGGGGTCTTTTCCTCTATTTCAGCTCTGGTAACCATGTCAGAAATCTTCTTGGACAGATCTATTTCACAGGTGAGGGGAGCAACCCCGCTGGGGCAGTGATGCATCACAAAGTACTGGAGCACAAAGTCATTGTCCATGACAGAGCGAAAGTGTTTGGCCAGCACCCAGCCAACGTGGCTCTTCCCAACCCCTGTGGGGCCGTTCAGAGAGATCACCAGAGGCTTGTTGTGGATGTGGGTAGCCAGATAGTCTTTCAGTAATTCCACAATACCTTCCACAGCAGCCTTCTGCCCAAATACTTCCCGGTGCATGGTTTTCTCCAAACCATCCAGGTCGTATTTTTGGAGGTTATCATCCAGGTTCTCTATTGCATTGAGAATCTGGAAGAAGATAATGGCAATGAGCAAGAGGAGGCAGCGCTTTGCCTTGCTCTTCTCCTCTGCTGGGAGGTATTTTTTTGTTTTATCTGGGTAGAGAACCATCCTGGATTTCCTCCGGCTCTTTTTCCGCCTGCACTTTTTCACGGAGTAATGTTCCACAGACGTGTCAAAGGTGAAGTACTGGGAGCTCTCAAAGCCAGACTGATTAAAGAAGGACATGGAAGGGCTGTACAGGGAAGTTCTGTTCAGGGACAGCTGCCTTTGGAGCAGCCTGGTGTGGACAAACTCGGCAGACTTTTCCCGAGGCAGCTCTAAATGCAGACGGCTTTTCTTCAGCCCCCGGTAGCGCCGGCGCAGGCGGACGAAGGCCCGCAGGGGAGAGGAAATGGAAGTGATTTTCTTGGAAGCAGCAGGGATCACAGCATCTGGTACTTCCTCTGCGTCACTCTCCGAGCAAGACGCCTCTTCTTTTGCATCACAGGGCATTTCCCCTTCCCCGTCGCTATCGGTGATGGCAATCTCCCCTTCCCCATCGCTATCGGTGACAGGAATGTCCCCTTCCCTTTCACTGCCACTGCCAGGAATCTCCCCTCCCCTGTCACTGCCACTGCCAGGAATGTCCCCTTCACTGTCACTGTCACTGCCACAGCCAGGAATGTCTCCTTCTCCAGCACTGCCACTGCCCTGTGTCTCTCCTTCCACGCTGCCCTCAGTGAAGACAATTCCTGGGTCACAAGGAGCCTCTTCTTTTGTGCTGCTCTCAGCACAGGGCACCTCTCCTGCATCCTCCTCTGCTCCAGCTGTGTCTCCTGTGGGATTGCTCTCCATGCAGGGCATGTCCATCCCCAGATCCCTGAGGACACTTTTTCCATCCACCTCAGAGCAGGGCAGCTCTTCCTCCATCTCTTCTGGTTCTTACAGCCCATTCACATCATCTTCTTTCTAAAAAGAAAAGGAATGATGTAAAATCAACCTTCCTAATATCAGGAAGTGACCAATAACAGTGGAACTAGACAGACATCCCCCTTTCTGATGGGCAGAAACCTGCAGCAATCAGCAATGGCAAGGTGGCAGAGACTTTCAAACCTAAGCTGGCTTTCTGGAAGGTGGAACCGATGTGCAAAACTACAGATGAAAGGCTGAGCACCCCCAGCTCCCTCAGTGGTTCCTTAGTGTCAATTAATGCAAACTGATGTTATAACACAAACCCAACCCAGCCTTCAGATGCAGAAGGGAAGGTCAGAGCTGGCTGGGGCCAAAGCCAAAGGCTCTGCTGTAAGGAGGCAGGACAGCAGGACAGACTGAGCCATGCTCTGAACCACAGCTGCCCAGTCCTCTTTCCCTACACCTGCTAAATTCAAGGATGACACAAAGCCCCACCTCTGTGCCAGCACATGCACCCAGGCACGTACACACCCTGTGGGAAGTCACTCATCCACCCACAGACACCTCTCGGGCTGTGGGAGTAACTTGCTGTGGCTGCCATCCTGGCTGTGGTGGCATCTCCCTGGGAGGATTTTCCTGGCTGTGCTGATGGATGTGCCTGGCAGGGAGGTGAGATGAGAGCTGCCCTGGATGGGAAGGCTCAGAGGGGCTGCAGAGAGCCAGTGTGGCTGTGCCTGAGCCTGCCAGCAGCACATGGCTGTGGGGCTGTGGGGAGAGGAGTGGGGCAGCCCCACAGAACCCCAACTCTGCCACCCCCACGGTCCTTCCATGCCCTGTGTGCCCACACACACCCCTGGACATGCAGGAGGGACACAGGGGCTGCCACATGAGACCCTGGAGCTGCACAGGAGAGTTCAGGGACATGGTCATCCTGGGATAACCATCTGAATGGACAAACCTCAGCTGGCAAACAAGGAGAGGCCAGAGGGATGTGACAAGAGGCACAGACCCAGCAGAGAACCCCTGGAGAACAGAGCACTGCAGGGTTGGATGCAGCCCCGTGTGCTGCCCTGGCCCTGCCTGGCACAAGGCTGGAGGTGGCAGAAGCTGTGTCATGGTAGGAGGGCACTTTTCTGGCACCTCTGGGCTGCAGCAGGGCTGACACAAGGGACAGTTTGCTGCTGTGGCACTGCCAGCCCCAGAGCACGGAGCCAGCACAGGCAGCGTGAGGAAACGCCACTTTCATCAGCCATCCTTAAAAAATCAACAGCGGCTCTTGCCAAAGGCACCACGACTCTGGAGGGAGCAGGGAGGTCGGGGAGTTTGTTATTAACTCGCTGCAGCTCAGCAGGAAGCCACCAACCTGCACGAAGTCACGCTCCGGACGAGGTTTTACTTCCCCTGCGCAAAGCGGCTCCGTCGCCCACCGAGCCCTAGGGCACCTCGGGGGCTGTGGGGGAGCCACGGGCCCTGGAAATGCTCCCTCTGCCCCCCTGCTTCACCCCACACCCGCCCTGGCTGCTCTGAAACGCAGAGCTTCACTCCCACTCCGTGCACAAGCTGATTTCGGGAGGTGTGAGGGCAGCCAGTGAGCCCAGCCATCATTGCTGGAGCTGCCACTGCTGGCAGCAATTAACCCCGAGTGCTAATTGCTGACCTAGTTCCTGACCCTGGGCAGGGTTTGGTGTGCAAAGGCAAAACCAGCCAGACGGGATCTGGCAAGGAGGCCCTGAGGCAGCACCAGGAAGAAGGGCTGGATGCCACCATCACTGCGATGCCACCCAAAGGATGCCACTGGGAGCCCTGGGCTGTCCCCACACCACCCTGCAGTCACAGCCTTGCTCCTCTCCATCCTGCATCACCTTGCTCACTTAGTGCCTGCAGCTCCCCAAAGGGACAGCTGTCCCCAAAGCCACTGGGGAGCAGCCCCTACAGCTCAGGCCAGCATGGGCTCAAGGGATCAGGGACAATCACAGAGCTCAGCCAGGGATCAGGAAACCCTCCAGGCACTGACAAACATCTCCACAAGCACAGGGTGATGTTTTCCCAGCCCCAAGCCCTTGCAGCTGAAGAGGGGGTTGGTTAAATGCCAGGGAAGAGGCTATGGAAATTTACAGGAAAAGTTTTAGAGAACACAAGAATCACAGAATCATGGAACAGTTATTGCTGGATGGAACCTTCAAAGACAATCTCATTCCAAACCCCTGCCTTGGGCAGGGACACCTCCCACTAGCCCAGGCTGCTCCGAGCCCCATCCAACCCAGGCTGGAGTGGGGCAGCCACTCTGGGCAGCCGTGCCAGGGCCTCACCACCCTCAGTTCTCAGAAACTTCCTTATCTCTACTCTAAAGCCACTGTCTTCTAGTTTAAAACCATCATCTCTTGTCCTGTCATAAACAGGACCTGCTTAAAATTTTCTCTCTCTTTTTCATGGGCTCCCTTCAAGGCCTGGGAGGCTGCTCCTGGCAGGGAAACACAGGGCACCCCAAGCACTCCCCATGGATATTGCCAGGCTACAGCCAGGTGCTGCTGCAGCTGAAACACGGAGTGATATGGCTGCTCACAGCCCAGAGTCTGCTCTGCCACTGCCACATCCGTGCAGAGAGCCCAAAGCCCCTGCAAGACCCGTGGGGAATGGTGAGGACCGAGTGCTCACCAGCTGCGAGGTGCTCAAGATCCTCTTCCCAAAAGGCAGCCAGCACATCCATCCCACCAGTGTGGGATGCCCAACCCTGCAGATGAGCCGAGCAAGGCAGGGTGGAAGGACAAAACCCCATCCTGAGCAAGGAATCTGTCCAGTCATGAATATAATAACCCTGTTAATGCCATGACTCAGTCCCTAATACCTGCTGGTATTTACATAGGACTGGAAGTTTCTAAGAGCAGCCTTTGCACACTCAGTGTCGGGTCAGGGCTGGGCAGGAGGCTGTGCCAGCCTGCAATGCTGCACTTTCAGCAGCTTCATTTAATATTTGGTGAAAACAACAGGAGAGAGAAGGCAGGAATTCAGACTGCAGCATCCCAGTGCTCGTGTAAACACTGCTGATCTCTGTTCTCTGCTGAGCCTGGACTCCGCAGGAAAACTTGCACTGGAAACACTCCTGGGAAGCCTCCAGCTTTCCTGCTGTAGCTCTTGCAGTGTTTGCATTCGTGCACCCTGCTGCTCCAAAACAACGTTTCCACAACAGAGGAGCCTGTGTGGGCAGCTGGAGGCAGCCTGGGAGAGGGGAGCAGGATGGGGACAGCCCCGGGCAGGCGGCAAAGCCCTGGTGGCAGGAGAGGCCAGCGGAGAACCGCGGTCTGGGTTAAAGTACCCTCGGCTGGGGGGGCTGCACCCAAACTCAGCCTCTGTGGATCAGCAAAGCTGCTGGGAAAACGGACCAGCGAGGAAATTCTAAAGATTGATATCCCCCACCCCCAGCTGGAGCCAAACCCTCCATCCAAAAGGGAGCGTTTCCGTGGGGAAGGTGGCACAAAGCCCCCCTTGCTGTGGGGGCTGCAGATAAAGGGGTCAGTGGCTGGGAGGAGAAACCCGGAATGTCGGCAGAGGCCAGCACGGCCCCGGCATCGCGAACCGCAGCTGCCCGGGGGCCCCGTCTGGGAAGAAGCCGAGCAGCGCGGGTGGATTCTGGGCGGGTGCAGGCGCCCACCCTCCCCAGCACAGGGCGCAGGGTGACAGCGGTGACAGCCAGCAGCCCCCCGACAGCCCCCGCCACCAAACCCCACCAGCCCAGCCCCAGGTTTTGCCAGGCCCCGAAGCCAAATCCGAAGGGAAGGACAGCAAGCGGAGGGGAAGAGCCTGAAGCATCCCAAACCATCGGGAGCAAGAGCATCCCTGGAAAACCGAGGCAGCTTTTGGCGGAAAGCAGCGTCTGGGGACGAGCAGAAGGCAGTGGCAGGGATGGAGCTGGAAGTAGCCCTGGCGTGCCTTGGTGACCCCTGCGGGCTGGGGAGCAGGACGGGGAGCCGATGCCAGCGCAGTTACCCGCGGTGTCCCCTCGGCGCTGTCACCGCCGCTCCCCTCCGCCCGCCGAGCGCAGCCTCCGGCCTCGGACGGGCCGGCAGCTCCTCTGTGGCCGCTCTCATCCGTACAGAAACCAGCCCCGGAGAGGAAATGGTGAGGAGGAGTGGCCCTGGGCGGCACTTCCTTCTCTCCTGCCATGGGATGGCCGGTTCCGTGTCCCCCTCCTGCCCAGAGCCCTCCCCGGCCGCTGCCGTCACGGCGGCACCGTGCGAGCGGGCACGGGCAGGGGGTGAGCTCATCGCCGGACAGCCCCGGAGCCCGGGCAGACACCCCCAGCCTCGGCCGTGCGGGTCGTTAGTCATGAGCCCGGAGCCCTCACCCTAAAGGTCAAAGCGGTGACGCTGCCGGGAGCGCTCACTGGGGCTGACGCGGTGCTTGGCTGCTTCCCCTTGCCAACGGGAGAAACAGGCAGTCAGCCTGCGGGGAGGGAGTGAGTCCGTGAATAATGAGTCTGGAAAAAGCAGCAAGTCCAGGGTAGCTGGTTGGACCCTGGGCAGGTCCTGCCTGCAGCCGCTCCTGCTCTGCTGCCCCGGCCCTGCCGCAGCTCTTGGCCCTTGGCTGCTCTGTCCAGGCAGCTCGGGGACACGGGGACAGCCAGGGCTGCACGGCGCCCGTGGGACCGGGTTCTGGTGTGCGCACAGAAACTCCCCGGGGAAAACCACTTCATGCCTCCAGAGCAGGAAGCAGCAGGGTTTTCCTCACCCAGCAGGGCAGAAGTTCATCACAGGGCTCCTCCTCGCCTGCACTCCCCTTTCCTTCAGCCCTGATGAACGAATGCCCTGGCACGTCCCACCTCTCACCTGCACTCGCACTGCCTGGCCAAGGCTTTTTCCCCAAAACAAGCCCATTTGGTAAAGCCAGAGAAGGCCCAAGTAAAAGCTCTTGCTGGTATTTCAAGCTCCTATTTTTTGATAGCCCTCAGCTGGAACCTGCACCCTGCGAGCCCAGCTGCACAGGACCAAAAATAAGGGGGGAAAACCCCTGAATTTGAGGGGTTTTGGTGCATCACAGTACAGATCCCACCCTGGCTGTGATGCTCACTATTCCCCTCGCTTCAGGGGAGGGGATTTCTGAGCAAGTCTCCCCAGCCCTGTGCCAGGCAGCTGCACGTGCCTCTGCTGTGGCCAGCAGGATTTGCCTAACAAATCCTTGCAAATGTGGGGATTTCTGTGTCACGAAGGCACAGGGGCTCAGCTGGAGCTGACACTCAGCAGCTGGGAGCTGCCCTCGGGGTCGGGAAGCCGGGCAGGGCTCACCCGAAGCAGAAATCCCATTAAGAGGAGCTTGGCAGGTGTTTTGGGAGCAGCCATGAAGGAAGATGCTCTTCTGGCTAATTCAGGTTTTTGAGAAGGAAGAGCTTCCCCCAAGAAGAGTTGTTGGGGACCATTAAAAAACCCCCAAACACGGTGTCCCTCAAAGCTCTGAAAGATTCAACATTTGAGAAGCAAGAAGCTGCCACCCCCCTCAAGGGCTGCCAGTGAACCTGAACAGTCCAACAAAAACTGTTCTGCTCTAACTGGGAAGGAGCTTGAGCCATTTCAGCACTCCATGGGCTGCTGGGGGTAATGGGGGGGACAGAAAACTCCCAGAACACAGCAGGAAACCCAGGAAGGGTACACAGCCTGCCCTGGAAAGGGGGGTTCTAAACCCTTCCTGAGCTGGAGCAGAGGGTGACAAGATCCTGGTGACAGTGGGGACGTGGGACTGACCTGCCTGGGATCCCATGGTGCTGGTGGGGCTGGATGGCACGTGGGGATGAGGATCTGGAGGGGCAGCTTGGCCACTGCCAGCCATGGAGTGACCACACAGGTGACGAGGTGATGCAGGGCTGGGGACGCTGTCCTGGTGTTGCTGCCAACTCCAAAATCACAGGTTGGGTCTGGAGTGGCTGCCAAAAAAATGCTGGGGAGCACCTGGGGAGGGCAGGGGCATTGATGGCACCAGGAGGTGTCTGTCCCATGTGGGGACAAGGAGGACAGGACAATGGAAAACCTGCTTGTGTTCCCAAATATCCCCTTGAGCTGCTCCTGACCCTGGTGTGGGGGCTGTGTCCCCCCTCCCCATGGGGCTTTGGGGACCTCCAGCACCCCAAATTGGAGGAGACAAGCTGCTGTGTCCTGTGGGGAGGGGACACACTGTGGGGGACATGCAGGCACAGAGGTAATGGCTTTTGGGGGGGGTTGTTTCTTGTGGGGGG
>VYZP01018186.1:0-66650 GCA_013400635.1 Hypocryptadius cinnamomeus | reverse complement strand
TGATTTGTTTTTGGTTTTGTGGGGTTTTTTTAATTGCTTGCAAAAGTTCTTCCATTTTTTAGCTGCTTTGTGGAAAGCTAAGCTTGTTGGGAACCAACTGTTGTGGAAGCTGGACTTCTGCTGTGGTCCTTTTTTGTCATAATACTGAGGGAGTTACACATTTCTGGAGGTAGTTAGCATCTGCCACCCAGATTTAGATTGTTTCACATTGATTTCTGATAAACCAGAACATGATGATAGCGGCCACAGCAATTACTTGATGTGGTTTGCTCACGCTGTTGGTCTGAAATGTGTTTCCTCTCCAGGTATGTTGTGGAAATTTAAAATAGACTTACAGGATGTTGTGACAAGCCACCTCAGTTCTACTGGGTCCATTAAGGAATGGATCCTTCATTTTGATCCTCCATTATCAATCCTTTGCATGTGCTGCAATTAATGAACCTTGAAATTATCAAGAATGTAAATTCTGTCTTTTTAAAAAGTAATTCTCCTCATGAAACAGAGGTTTGCCCTTAAAAGGGCTGCCCACAGCCATCAGACAGGGAGACCCACTGAAGGATATTTCCCAGAGTGTAGCTGTGCTGTTACACCCCAGTCTGGTTAACATGAGTTTCATTTCACTGTACTCCAAGCACATTGAGACTCACATGACTCTTGTTTCACAATAATATCTTACTGTAGCAGATGGTGGAGGTGTCAGGGAGCTGCTGAAAACTGCCATGTTTATTAAACCTTCTCAGCACAGAGTAGCTCATCTGTTCCTGCTGGCAGTGGTTCCCAAGGGACTAGATGCCAGTCAGGATATTCAAACCACATTGTGTCCTGGCTGTGCTCTTGCCTGGATTTGCATACTCTTGCCTTTGACTGTAAGAAAAGGCTTTGTGTTGATAGCAGTACATGTTGGACAAATGTTTCAAATGTTCTCCAAGTTTAATTCATCCCCAGTGAGCATGAAAGCAGGAAGAGTGCACGCTGCTGGCCAGCCTTGTCCAGTGCTGCCATTGTTTTCTTAAATGGTGATAGAGTGGGAAAATTTTGATAAATTCCTTGACTCCCCTGTGTACTGCCTGTAAGAGGACAGGGTTACACATTGCAACAGGAGTTGCATTTCTGCAGTGTTGCACAAAGATTCTGAAAATGGTGTCCAGTTTGGCTCAGCTATCAGCACAGGAGCAGGTCTGGTGGCTGGGGTCCCAATGTCTGAACTTTATTGTCGAAATCTAACCGGGTGAGCTGCTGGCATGAGCAGGGCTGTGTTGTATCCCTTTAAGGTTAAAGTTACTAGATAAATCAAAACAGAATACTCACATGTTGGAGTTATATCATTGCTAAATGTGTGAACATAATTGCATTATTCCTTTTGTTTTCACTTCTGTGGGCAGGGTTTCAGATCACAACAGAAGTGAGTCTGCTTCTAACCAGAATGGCTTTGTTTGTTTTTCCATATCAAGACAGAACTGTTAATATGCTCCCTAATCACTTCAAGGACTGGAGAACAAATGGGTGGCACACATTTAACTTGACTGGTGTTAATGTACCTTAGAGAGGAGTTTAAGAAGAACTTAAACCCAGCAACAGGGCTGAGGCTGCATCTAATGTGGCAGGAATGGTCATGAGAGTGGAGCTTTCTGCTTTAGCACCTGTGGATGCCAGTGCAGGCTCTGGGTTGTGATTTGGGATCTGCTGCACAGCTCCCCATGTCCAGCCCTACAGTCACTGGTGTCCGTGTGTCTGTGGCTCAGGCAGTTTGACAGCACATGGAAGTCAGTACAGGCAAGTGTGAGGTGTCTTGCATCAGAAGGAACAAACAACTTTAAATTACTCTCACACGTTGCTGGATGTGAAATTAACTGCTCAGGGAAAAAAAAATCCAAACATCTTGGCATCATTATGGATACTTCATCGAGAACATCTGCTCTTTACAGAGCTCTGGGTTGAAAGAGAAAAGAAATTTCATCTCCAGCCCAAATGATCAGTGGATTCCCTGGAGCACTGGGATGGATATTGTTTGTAAGGCCAAGTTTTCATTTGAGTGTGCATCTCTGGACACAGCCCACTGACAATCGATGACATGAGCTTGCTGCTTGAAACCCAGTTGCTTTTCCTGCACACTTTGTCTACTTGCAGAAGTAACTCATAACAAAACTGAAAGTCTGAAGGCTTCCCTCTTGGAAATGATGATGATGATGAAGGTCCAGAATGACTTAAAACTAAATAGAAAACAATGGTCTATGTTGTATATGAGTGTTTTTAGGTTGCTTAAAGAATCATGGACAAAAGCATCAGTATGAACACATTTAATATAAAAGGAACAGCACAAGCAAGTTTATTGGCAAGGTTCACTCTGCTACTTATTAAATGGTTAAGGCACACCAACGAAAAGTAAACAAAAATCCAGAGCAAATCAATCCAAACTTAAATAAATCCAAAACTATGCAGTGGGTGAAGCGACAAAAGCATAGAAAGGAATACGGCCTAGAGGCACACCAGCATTTAAACTTAACAGCACTTAGCAACATTTAACTTCATTTATAACCCAAGTTAAACAATTTAGCAAAGGATTTGTGTAGGATTTATTATACCACAATACTAACTTACAAATACAGTGTACTTAAGAATGCAGGAGAGCAGCATTCCTGGCACATTTGCTATAGCATATGCACACAGAGTGTGCACAAGGCACCTGTGAAAAATTCATCTTGAAGGTAGTGAAATACTCACTTCAGATGCCTTTGTATCTTCTCAGTGGGTGAAGGGCTGAGCCTTGAGGAGTGGGGGTATCAGATGAGAACAGAAAAATGTGAGAGTTCACTTGCTCTGAGAGGCCCCACTCAGAGGGAATTTGGTGGTTGCAGACCCTGCAGTGCTTGAGAGCTCCAAGGGTCTCATTTTGGACCACTGTTTATAGGGCCCTGAGAGAGTTGGCTTTAGTCATAACAATGTTTCATTCCAGCTGCATTTCCGGCTGGAAGCCTTCTTTGAAAGTTTAAGAACAAAAATATTATCCCACTTGGGTTGTTGTTCAGGAAAATAAAGTGTCTAAGGTGTTCAATTTAAAAAAAAAAATAAAAAGGCAGGAGCTCATTAGGCAGCACAAGTTCTTGGGAGCAGCCAGTGTCTCTGAAAAGCTCAAGAGGAGCTCAGCCCAGGTGCTCTTTGTCAAGGCTGAGGTCTGATGAGCATTTCTGATCAGACCTGTGGGGAGGAAAGATGCCACCACAGCCCATGGTCAGAGAAACAGCAGCTTTTGTTCTTGGGACCAGTTCCTCTTAGGGAAACTGAGGGACCATCGGTGGGAGTAGGCATATATAGAAAGCAGGAATAATAAATCTTAATTTCCTTTGAGTTAGACGTGGAACAGCAAATGGTACAAAGCTTTTATTCTTCAATCTCTCTTAAATATTTGCTTTTACTGGTGCTTTCCATTAGGCTACAAGTATATGAAATATTTTTTGCATAGACTATTTTGAAATACAGAAATACATTTTTCTGTATTTCAATGGACTAAAACCTGGTGTGAAATTCATTATTTGGGCCCAAGCATTTCATGTAGGATCTTGGCACAGTATAAGGATTGGTGAACATTACAGATGAATAAAAGAATGAAAGAGTTAACATATTTTCTAATTTTGACAGCTATGGAGGGTACACAAAGGTAAAATATGATATATATTATCTCTTCCTCTGTAAAATTGCAGTCTGAGACAGGTGCATGTCTCTAGTATTTCACTGTGCGCACAGTTCTAAAAAGAAAATAGTGTTGTGTGATAAGTTTGCTACCTCTGTCAAGACAGAGATTTTAGCTGTGGGCAATGAAAATCAATCAGATGAGTTTGCCTTTCTCCTTCTGCTGATTGGCAGTAGTGATGAAAATAACTCAGACACCAAAATCAGCTTCTGATATTGAAAGACTCTTAGTGGCAAGATGACCTGAAGCTGTTGACACTGTGTCTTTGTTTTCTTGTTGATTTCAGCACATCCTTAGCTATGAGTATAAATAAAACCCAGGACAAATTGTGGGGGTGTCTCAGGGAATTCACTCTACAGAAGTTATGTGAGTGCAGGATAGGATTCCATTGTTTACCTGGCTTCTTCCCATGCTCTGTCTTCTGCCTTGTACAGAGCTGATGCACCCTTGGAGCTAATTTAGGCTTGAGGACTTCAGAATAATCTCTCACAAATTTTATATGTAGCACAGAGTATTTTTAAATGTGCGCTGGGAGAATTTATTAGCTTCTGTGACCTCAGTAATTTTTTTTTTTACTCCTGAAATGATATCCTGGTCCATGGTGAGAATTTGACTTCAAAAATGTTGGAGAAACTTTTTTTCTGGATCTCTAGTTGAGAGGAAAAGCTGTTTGCATTAAGATCTTATTGTCTAATTAATAGAAGGCAAAGAGTGATAATTAATCCAGTAGCCACTCCTTTTGTCTTTCCTTGTGCTGTACCACTTGCCTCACAGCACTGCACCAGTGGTGCTGGCCAGAGCCCACCAGAGGTGCCCAGTGGGGCTGTCATGGATGCTGGAAGGCTCAGACCTTTCAGAGCTTCCCAAGTGTTTTCCATGAGGAAGAAATGCAGAACTATTTTAAAGCATCTCCCTTGACAATTTCCTTTTGTCTCCTCTCTGTCCACACTTGCTTTTTTAGCTTGGTCTTCTAAAGGGCTGGAATAGCCACCTTTTGTTTTGTTTAGTTTTATTTTGTTTCACTTGAGATTCTGGTATGTTTCTTTTTGGGAATATGTGTTCTCACATTTTCAGCAAATGGGCCATTAGCATCTTGGTTAAAATTAATTCGAAAAATCGTGGGGGTTTTCCCAGTAACACTGCTTTGCACTTCTCTGTGTGAAGAGGAGAGCATTGCCTGTGGAAAATACCCACACTTTAATTGAAATCTAGGTGGGATTAATTCCCTTTTTCTATTTAAAAAAATCCAACCCACAAACCAGTAATGCGCATTGTTGGTGGCCAACGGAGACCTGACTGCTTGCATGGTGCTGACTCCTCCTCTGTGTCTGAGTCGCTAAACCATATTGTGTTACTTCTATAATGTAACATATTTCTTTTCTATGTAAGTAATTGTTGTGGTTACCTCATGAGCTTTAGGAAATCAGCAGTGGGTGGAGAAGTGCTAGTGAAACACATTGTATAATAAGCTGTGAATCATTCCATGAATAAGTTTGTGAGGCTTTTGCTTCAGAGCGCAAAATCAATATCTGGGCCATGCACAGGTCATCCTTTTTATGCAGTGCAAAGTTGAAAAAATGCAGTAACTGAAGCACTGCTTTCAGGAAAAGGCAGCAGTGAATCTTTTGCCAATGGCTCCAGTAAAGCTCTCCTGTGCTGGTGAGTTACTGCAGAGTTGGCCAAGAGTTTCCTAATTTCACCACTTTGCAATGAGTCAGTGTTGAGTTTGAAGTTGTACAATATTAGAATATGTTATGTTTGGCTAAAAAAGCAGCTCTATACTTCCAGTCTGTGCTTATATCATATCAAAAGAATATAGGAAATAAAAACATCTTCAGTAAAGGGATGAGGCTGAATGTGTCTTTAGCAGACTTGTCAGCTCTGAAGGGTCTTGCAAAAATCCCATTTGGTCTTGAGGTTTTTCTAAAGGCTCGTGTGATTAAGTCACAGTCTGGTTCATGTAGAAGGAGGTTTCTAGGATTTTTGTGTTTAATTATAATATTTTTTTTTACAACATACTAAAATGTTCCCTATTGCATCATGTAGCTGAATTGCTTGGTTTGAATTTTTCTCTTTAGATTGTCCCAGCTTAAGTGACAGGAATTGCTGCTCTTGAGGTCATGCAAGGAATGCTTTCCTAACAAAAGCACAGTTCCCAGATCATAATGTGGTGTGGTTCAGGAAAAAAGGTCTGTCTGGTTCTGATATTGTGCTGCAGTTTGCCCAGTGAAAAATGAGCTGTGATTACAGCTTGTCCCCACAGGCTCATCCAGCACACCAGCAGAAATACACAAATACACACCATGAGGCTGGAGCTTTTGAACAGCCAGACTAGACCACATTCCTAGAAGAATTCCTGCCATGTGACAGGAGTATTTTGAAGAGACGATCCCCACTCATTTTCTGAATCTTTAAAATCAGATTGGATATTAGGAAACATTTTTTCACCAAAAGGTTCACCAAGCATTGGAAGAGTCTGCCCAGGGAAGTGGAGTGACCATCCCAGCAGGCACCTGGGGACAGACTGCACTGGTGGATTTGGCAGTTCTACATTGGTAGCTGGACTTTACCTTAAAGGTGTTATCCAACCTAAATGATGCTGTGATTTTTGATTGCTTGAATTCCTAGCTAAATTTGTTATGAAAAAACCCCTATGTAAAAGAAAAAAACCCCAGTTGCTAGTTATTATTGTTTGGGTTTTTAAAATGTTTATCTGATTAATAGTCTAGTATCCATCCTGAACTACAGTATTAGGAGAGATGGGAGGTTTGTTTTTTGGGCTGTTCTGGCCAAGTCCCTTGGTAACATCCCCAAAGCAAAACAGAGTAATGTGCATTTGATAAGAATGTTTGAATAGGTCAAAGGATGACTTCTTTGTGTGATAAATTCTGGTTATGCAACTAATGTAGAATGATTTAACATGATCAATTCTCTTCTGTCATTGCATACTTTGTTATATTACCTCAACTGCCACTTGCTAGGATTTGTTTGGATATAAAAGCTCATTGTCATCAACAAAAATACATTAAGTTTTCTGGATGTTTTGGGCAGCCAATTTATGTAAAATGAAAGAAAAATGACCCTCTCCAGCCAACGTCTACAGATAGCCAATTGCAACATGAGCTGAACCACAGAGTGCCATCATCAAATGAAATTCTTTGACTGACACAGCTGCAAGAACATCAGCCAGAAGACAAAACTCTATTTCATTCCAGTGCAAAAAGCAATGTGATCCAGTGCACTATATTATAAATATGTCAGAACAGTGCTGTTTAGTGGTTCCTCCGATTGCTGGAAGATGTTAATGCTCCATGATTTAAGCTAAAGAGGAATGGTAAATCTTTACTTAAAACCTAAAATTAAAAAGTCCAAGGCATACTTCTGGCACTGAGAGTTTATTTGAAGACTACAAGCCAGGCTAGACCCTGAGATAAAGGAACAGAAAAATGATATAATGAGAGAAAAGAGTCCAGTTTGTTAGCAGCCCAAAAAACCAGAGCTATTAAAAGTGCTTAAGATTCAAGTAGTAGTGTTGGTATTTAATGCTAATAGCATTCATATTGGCCTGTAATTCTGAGTGCATTTGGAAAAAACCCCAAATTTGCTTGAAAATATTCTTGTTTTTTACCAGTTTTCCACTTACATACTTTTCCTGTCTTTCCAAATTAGCACTGTGGGTTGCCCAAAATAACCACGTAGGTAGGTGAGAAATCATCTATCCTTCCCAACTGTGGTGACTTGGCTTTTATTTCTGACCTCCAATCAATTTGCTGTTGGCAAACAGAGAATACAGCATGGGGGATAGAAAAATATTTTCACAAGTTATCTAGACTGGAAGTGCTCAGAAAGAGAATGGAAGTGTTGCTTTCAGGTGAGAGGATTTGAATATTTAAATCCAATAATCGTATCCCAAGAAGCCCTGTCAGAGAGTGTGTTTAACTACCAGCCAGTCACTTAGAGATGCTTGTAGATGTAGTACACAGCTAAAAAATTTACCTTGAAACTTGCTGTGCAGCTCAACTCCAGAGATTATTTAAAGTGTAAGAGAAATCATTTTAATTTCCTTAATTTTGAAGAAGGCATGAGAGTCTGCGTAGGTGCAAGTATTATATACCATGAAAAATATGCTTTGAGAGTGTAGCTCTGGTACTGGGCTGTGTCTGTGGCTGCTGGGAGGGCAGAGGCAGAGCAGCAGCTGGGTGTTCTCCTCTCCTGGAGCAGAGGCAGGGTGTGCTGGGGGTCCCTGATTTTGGGTGCCCTTGGCTCTCAGCCACTGCACACAGTCCTGCAAAGAGTCTGAGCCAAGACTCTGTTTGTCAGTAGGTCTCTTCATGTAAAATTCAGAGACATGGTGTAAAAATCCTATTCCCATCTGAGATCTCAAAAGCTTCAGCCTCAGTTGTTTATCCCTTGGAGTGACAGGACACTGGTTTGACTCAAGCATATGACTGAGAGATTCATCAGAAATGTTCTGGTTGATTGCCTGACAGGCAAGCTAATATTTATTACAGGATCTGGTTTTAGATTTTCTGGATGTGATTCATTTCCAGCCATTAAGGCATTATGCAGTGATGCATAATGTGTATACTAAATGAAATATTGATCCTTCTGGAATCAATTGTTTTACTCTTCATAAAAGGTTTTTTCTTATGCAAAGGTTTACTTTTTGGAAGAGGACATACTAGAAAAAGTGGTATTTAGCATAAGTGACCTCTATTTGAGCTTTGGGCCAGTTGTTGGGTGAGTGGTTACACTCAGCTTTTTAAGCTTCCTAGTACATTAATGTCTGTATATATAATATTAGTGATGTTTGCATAGACAAAATAAATCTGAAATAGGAAGTCTCAGGCACTTATTTACATGCTTTCAAAACCCAAGATAATGATTTCCACTTTGCTATCATAAAGGTGATTACTTTCTAGATGAAGCAATTGTTAACCTATGATCACAAAGCTCAGTACAGAAGGATATTTCCACTTTCTTAGAAACTCTGGAGAGAGTGTTTTGTGTAAAATCAAACATTTATTCTTTGATCTATACATCTTGCTTTTAACATACTTTTGTATGGTTTTAAATAAATGTATTAAATTCAGCGCTGTCATCATTGTATTGAAACAACCTTGTTTTTATAGTGTATTTCTCTTAATTGGGGGCTACATAGAAGATCAAATCAAGCTCCCACTGAAGCTTTTAAATTTGGTCCTGGACAATTATTTTTGAAAAGCCTGTACTTTTATGACAGGGATTGCAGTCCAGGTTGATAAGGAAAGATGTAAAATCAATTTAGACCTTTTCATATTTGAATTCATTAAATTGGTCTTACTTCATTAAAATAACAATTAATTTAAGGCAGCCAATATTGTGCAATTGCAATGGAAGAGGAAAAAATGCAAGGTAGTAATGATGATAGATTTGTCAAGTTACATGGTTGGAACTTATTACCTTGAGTGACAGTAATTTTGCATTCATTTAAAAAAGATTGTACTTAATAATAATAGAGTATCTAAGGATCAGGATTGGAACTGATAGATCCCTTTATTCACTTTAGCTCTACATATTGCAAATAAGGATCTGGCATTGATGTAGCAATGAAAAAAGTCTTAACTGAGGCTCACTTTTATTCTTCAAATAAAATTTGAATAGGTCTTTAAGTACGTTTTGTCTCCTCCTGGCACACTTTGTACTGGTACCTAAAAGCAAGCTTTAGTCAGAACTATTTATATGTAATTCTGTGGTTAATGCACCAAACATTCTTGAAAAGTATATTGCTGTCTGCAAAGTGTGTCTCTAGCTCTGTGGAAAGCAGAGCAATCAGGGCCCAAGAGATACTCACTTTAGCTTTCAGATTTTCAGAAAGCATTTGCTGTGGAAGGTTAAAGACTGGTGTTTACTGCTTCCTCTTAGACAAAAGCTGTGCTTGCTACTTGTTACATTGGTAGCCCATACGTTGTGAGACACAATATACAGGATTTGGAAGGCAATTAGCACTAGCTTTTTGCAGTCTAAATCCTAGTGTGTAGGCCTACAGTGTGTTTTAAGACTTTTTGACTGACTAGGTTGATAAAAAGAGTAGTATGCCAGATTTTTCAATGAAAATGATCAGTTGAGGTATTGTAAAGCCAAAAGAATTTTAGGATTTTAGTTTTTGTTGAGACAGGTTTGAAGAAACCCAAGCAGTAGGGGTTTTTTTTTGTGTAGTAAAGATGAGCACCTCTAATACTGTGACTATTGTACTAGTTTTACTAAACAAAAAGCCCTCCCAAACATGTGCCATATGTGTGAACCCAAGTAGCCCTAATTACTGCTGGTACCACTGTCACTGTAGCTGGGACACAGCATCCTGTCTGACATTAACCTCCGTCACTAGGCATGACAGAGAAGAAAAAAAAGACCACAAAAACTTTTTCCCCCTAATTTTACTTGTATTTAAATTTACATGAAACCACATGAAAGGTGCTGGATCCATTTTAATGAACTGCAACTGTGTGCATGCAAAACTAGTAACAAAAATTAATCATTTTTATAAATTGACCCATGGATTGAAAAATGAGATCTGCATAGCTGAATCTGTGGTGCCAAAGGTAACTGCAGCACACACCAGCTTAGTGCACCTGCTGTGCAAGTGTCCCAGCCTGTGAGGTGACTGGAATATTTGTTTCCCTTGGAATGATCTGTGCTAGTATAATCAATGGCTTCCACATCTCCTTACTTGCTCCTGTAGAAGTAGATGCTGTGTACCCTGCCGTTAACAAGAAATTGTTGCATCCTGATTTATGTTACCCTTGCTGTTTCAAGACCAATTAAATATTTAGCTATAGCAGTGGTAGACTGGTTAATCTTAAAAATTTGGTTGCAAATGAGCTAGATAAGTAGCTTTAGCTTAGCACAGTCGTTTCCCAGTGCTGGCAGGAGTCAAAGCTGAAAGATCCGATTTGGCTCAACAAGTGAGGCTGTGGTTTAGGGCCCCAGGGCCCTTCTGGGGGTGTGATGGTGTCTGGATCAGCCACGATAAGGTCTGATCTGTTTTGCAGGCACTTAGAGCAGGGCCAACAACCTGTCAGAGGCCTCTGCTGGTTGCTTGTGCTCTCTGGGTATTGGGCAAAATCAAAGGCAAAAGGAATTCTTAGATGCTTGTCCCTTAAAGGGAAATGCAATATGCACAGCACTGGGAGGCTCTCAGCTGAGAAGTCTCCTGGTAGTACTGATCTGAGTTCAAAGCATATGAAAAATCCTCAGTTAAAGCAATTGCTATTTCTAATTCCTTCTTTCTCCTCCCCCTTATCGATTTATTTCGAAAGCCAGGTGGGAAAAGCCAAAGCAGAAGAGGGAGTCCTAGTCTTTGTTCTTCCAGTGGTGAGAACCACAGCCCAGCCTCGCAATCCCTCGCAGACATTGAGTGTCCCAGCTGCAGCTGCCCAGAGCACCATTTCCCATGGCTGTGGATGTCAGCCGTGGGGTGACCCCACTGAGCAGAGGTGGCAGAGGCCAGCCCTGAGGCAGACCTTGAAGATTAGGGCTGAAACTTTGGGTTTGACTTCTGTTGAAGAGAAATCTCTCAGCATAACACCCAAGTCCTTGCATGATGGGTTGTGGTGATTCCCAGTGACTCCATGGCAATAGCATGACAGAAGCAGAGCTCTGCTTAACTGAACAACATAACTCCCCTGCTTTAAATTCAATAAGAAAAACAGAAATGGAGTTAAACAGTTTCTTGATTTTTAATTATTGCCTGAAATATAAGCAAGAGAAAAGGAAAGAAAGATGTGGATGGATGGAATGTAGGAGAAGAGAGATAGTGATGAAGGTAATCTCACCCCTGAGGAGTTACAGCAGTGCTAATTACCAAGAAAGAGGAACAGGCCTGCATTTGATAGGCCACAGCTAGGTCCAGTTAGGATAGGTATTGTAAAAGAGTAGGTTGGCTGGTCGAGAAGTTAGATGGAGTTTCTTGGCTGTGCTCTGAGGAAGAAAGAGTCAGTACTGTGAGGAGCTGCCCATGAGAAATCAACAAGAAGGTATGGAACTTTTGCAATAAGATAACAGAAAGACGTGCAGGAGTAAGAAAGGTTTCAACTGAGAAAGAGAGTAAAAAGCAACAACAAAACAAACATTCCAAAAATGGAGAGGGAGAGATAAGTGATGATTGACTTACAAATGCTATCTCCAGTTTGGGGTTTTTGAATTAAGGTCCCTTTCAAGTCGCTAAATACTCCCAAGATGCAGCAGAAAGAAACAGATTTTGTTATAATATCCTTTCTCTTGTTTAACTAGATTCTCAGATAATGTTTGTGAGTCTGGGGGAGTGCCTCATTATAACTGGTTTGAGCTATTTGTTTATCTATGATTTACTACAATTTAGTGGGTTCTTCAGGTAGTGGTGCTACGGCCCTGCCCATTTCATGTTTTATCCTCTTCAGAAGACAAGCAAAAACCCCAAGAAAGCATTTCATGCAAATAGCCAGCGAAGCAGCTCATTGTGAAAACAACTATTCTCCCATTATATGACTCTCCAAAAATCTTAACCAAGCTCCAGCAGATACAAACACAGTGCAGACAGTTGCAGTAATTATGCTAACCAGCAATAAAAGCTTCCATTTATGTGGCCCATCTACATCCTCAATGCAATCACTTCCAATCACAAAATGCATCTAGCAGTTGGAAACCCAGAGCATTATTAGATTGCATTGACTGTGCTCCCCACAGCTGAGGGAATGCTCTTTCCCTGCAATACATTTTCCTAACAATTTCATGACCATTGAGATACACCCTTGAGTCAATTAAAATTATCTCCACTAAACTAGACTGCAGCTTTTAAAGTGCTGGCTAATAGCTTGTGCGTGCAGCACCCATCTAGATTAGTTATGTACAACAGTTTTATGAAACATAATTTATATTCTCAGCATGTCAGGATGGAATTCAGGACAGAATTCTTATTCATTTACCATTATTTCATTTTGCTAAAAAAGCGGTGCATAAAGCCATTTTTTAGTACAATACAGACCATTGTATTTGTCTTGCAAGGAAGAATGAGCAAATGTAAAACATGGTGCTTTCTCATCTGACTTGAAGTGTTGCTGTTTTTAGGTGTAGGGAAGGCTGCACTTGGATAACAAGAGGCAGGTGTCTAGTAAAACACAAAATGATTATGTACTACTTGTTGTTCCTGCAGATCCTCTTTACCTTTCTCCTGTTTGCTTTATAGCTTTTTTTGTTCATCTTCAGGTTCACTGGAAGGCTGCTGTTAAGCTGCTGCTGGACAGAAGGGTTGCAAAAGTGTTTTGGCTATATGGACTGAACAAGGATGGTATTAAGCTTGTAATTGGCAAAGCTGATGGCAAACAGGCCACTTCAACAGGGAATGTAGTATTTTCCCAACACATGTCAAAAAACCAAAAAATCAATTCAAACTCAGGCGTAATCTTCAGTTCATACTTTTTTTCTTGTTTAAAAAAAGACAAAGACAAAAGTAGAGAAGACAAAATACTACTGCAATTTACAAGTGCTATACCTGTACTATACAGAGCTGGAAGAAAACTGAATATTTTATGTTTGCATTGTGGCAGTTTGTCATTGGGAAGGTCTCAAATTGATTGAGGTGGAAACTGATGTTCTGAGCTTTTGTTTTATTTAAGGGATGCTGGTAGTTTAATTTGGTAGCAGTGGAATTTGATATGAGCAATTTTCCAAGGTAGTATAATATGGATTCTGGAAATAATTGTGGGGGTGATTAGATATCACTCCTGAAGGGGATGTTTTATGTACAGTCTAGAGGGCAATTTGCTTATTGCCCTTTGATTAGGGGCTGATGTGGGACATAAGTTGCAGTGTAGTGATGATGTCAGATATGGGCTGAGCCTGGGACTGCTGAAAGCATCACATTTTCCATAATGTTTTGGGCATTGTATATGGTGACGTGGTTTTTTAGCAAATTATTCATTAGCCATCTGTGGGTTCTAGTACATCACCCTGCTATGGTTTGTTAATGCTGAACTTGGTAAATCAGTTCTGTAGTGCAGCCTTGAAAGTGCCCCAGAAAAAAACTCTGTTAGAGAAGCAGTGGGAAATTCCCACATCCATAGTTAGGCAATGACAGATCTGCTGGATTCAGAATGAGATCACTTCCTCACGTTTCATCCTCTACACAGCTTTTGCTGTGTGGGTGAGTCAAACCCAGGACTGGTTTTAATGTATGCTGAGTGAAAGACTTAGAGAGGAGGAATGTCACAGTGGGCTCTGGGAATATTTGGCAGGAGCTTTTCAGTCCTTCAGGCCACAGGTGTCAGGAAGCAGAGTCCTGGTGCTCTCTGAAGCTCTGGCCTCTTTCACTTTGCCTCTTCAAGTGCTTACAAATCTGCTTCCTTTTGAAATTTGTAGGTGTTAAAACATCAAAGTTTTAAGAAGTTTAAACAAAGTCCTAGTTTGACAGCATTTGAACTGATAGTTATTGGCATGAAATTAAAACAGATCAAATAATTAAAAACATGAAATGACTAGTAAAATTTAACCTTTTTACTGACTGTACTATTTCAAACCACTCTCCCCAGCTTAGATTTTCCCTTTGATCATGGGCTTGACTGAATGGGTTTGGAAACAAAAATGAAATTTGAAATTATAGAAGTTTAGTTTTTCTAGAAAAAAGTCTCATGGCAAGCTGAACTGAGGTGATTTATTATTTAGACACCAGGCTTTGTTAAAGACAAGTCACACTCAGATTGTTATTTCAGCAGTTGTGGAAAGAGTAGTTTGTTCTTTTTACCTGGTTTATCTGAGTTAGATAAGGTATACTCTGTTCAGAACCAGCCTGACCCTATAAAACTTTTTCAATTGCGAAGTGAAAATTTGATTCAGTTGATCTCAACACTGTTTTTCCAGTTAACTGACTACAGGCTTACTTGCTGTTTTAAATAACTCGTGCACATAAAGGTTTTAACAAATCAAGAAATTTTTAAAGTTTTTTTTTCTGTCTATGAATGGTTTGACTTTCCGAACAGAGTCAGGTAGAAGACTGAAGTGAAAAGTTTTGTAAATAATGCATTGCATGCAGCTATTGTCAGATTCTATAACACTTAAAACCTACTAAATATCAAGCAGGAACTGTGGAAAACAAGGAAAAATAGTGAAATATCAAACCCATTTAAACTCAGTTTCAACTCAGTGCCTAGGGAAATCATGGCACATATTGTGCAGGGAAACATCCTTCAAATGAAATACATAGCATGTTGACAACACCCATTTAGTGAGTTACTATTAAAAATAAAAGCTTCCACATAGACTGTTTAGTAGGTGTCTGAAGGAAAAGCCATGATGAGGAAGAATTTCTAGCTGGTACTTTGTGTCTCACTAATCAGTCTGGCCAAGACTGATCTTTTTTTAACCTCTCTGGAAGTGGAGTGGTGGATTAGGGGTATGTGTGTGAAAGTGATGTGTGATAGATGATTACCCAGGGAATGGAAAAATAAAAGGCAATGTAGTGAACAATGCTTATTTCTTGGTGATTAAATAAACATAGTTTTAGAGTGGAGATGAAAGCAAAAACTTAAGGAAGGATATTTTGGAGCGTGACTGCAAGAAGTTTTTAATTAGCTGAAGAGTTGATACCAAAGTTTGAAAGGTTGAGAAGTGGGAAATATCAAGGCTGAGAGAAGAATTTGCTATCTCCTAATGCAATGACCTTTATGGAGGTCAGAAACCTTTCAATATCCTGTTGAGGAGAATGAATGAGAAAGAAAAACCGAAAAAGGAAATTGAGGAAAGATGTTATTAGCAGCAGCTTCCTGGGAGTGGCTGCTTGTGTTTGAGTTGGCTGTGTCAGGGAGGAGAGAGGCTTTCATCCACATATGGCTGAAGCATTATCTTGATGTGGTCTGTAAGGGAATGTGCTGCCTGAGAAGATACTAAATTAATTTAAAAAACTACAGGTGAAAAAGCTGTACTGGCTTGCCAAGTCTTTCATTAAAGCAGAGCATTGGAACTGATGTGCTGTGAGAGACAGAAAACAAGACCAGAAATGATTCACAAGTTGAGGGGGAAGTGCTACTCTGGAAGAGAAAAAAAAAATATCTTCTTAGAATGGAGTACCAAAAAAAGTGAGGATCAGTGATCATACAATTTGAATTCTTGCTTGAGAGCAGATTCAGTGGCTTGGGGTGGCTTTAATGAATGTAGATCAACATTTACAACCACAGACTCCTCTGTATTTGTAGAAAAGCTCCCTCATACTGACACAGGAAACATTCCTCTTTGCCATTGTATGTTACAAAAATGATGAGAGAAACAGGTGATGGAGCACTTGGAAAGCACCCTTGAGAGTGTGTATTGTGGACTCAGAAACCAAGCATTTGTATTACAGCTTGGAGTAGAAGCCGTCTTTTGGCACTGAAGAACAGCAGGAGATTAAAATAGAGAGGAATATGTTAACAAGTGGCTTCATTTTGTCCAGCACTGGGCTCCAGCATGGCCACTTGCTTGAAAATCCTGAGGCCTTCCCAGCTGTAGGACTTTCTGCTTTTTGCTAATCCTGACAATGCCCAGCCTGTCCTAAGCAGCTTGCAGGGATAAACAACCCTGACCCCTGTTTCAGTGGCTGGCCAACACAAAACGGGGAGAAGAGCTCCAGGAGGTCTTTAGAGCTCTGTTCTCACAGTATGGAATTTGGTGCTTGGTGATGGCCATGGCTGTGGGCTTTAATAGATATTAAACCATAAATAATTGGGAAAGACAAGAAAAGGATGGCTAGAGATTGGCTAATTGCTTTAAAGCTGATCGAGGCCATTACTTTTGTGTCAGATTCAGCCAGTTTGGATCACAACTTCTAAGTTTTAATTAAAATGGGTGCTGTTGCCATTAATTGTATATTTCAGTAACTTTAAATAATGCAGATGATTTTTATTCAGTTGTCCTCTCCTGGCCGTGCCCCACTGAGATCACTGTTAATTAGATACTACATTACATCTAGCAATGTCTTTATTGCTGTTAATGTTGCTGTCTATATTATCTGGATGGCTCCAAAGTGAGAACACGCTGAGAATTTAATAAGATGGCTGGTAGTTGAGAAGCAGATATTAATGTGTTGTAAAACATCTCATATAACACGTTTTCTAATAAGTGACCATGCCACTCAGAAAAGAGAATGGTGCAATTCACAGTCAGAGCAAAAAGTTAACCAATTCAGCTCAGCACATTTGGTTTTCTTCAGTAGCCTTAACATAAGGAGTATGACCATCAGACACATTTCAAAATGTTTCTCACACACATTTACCTTGCGCAGGATGTGGGTAAGAATTACTAGAAAACTGTTTGTAGTTAATTTGGTTTTGATGCTGCTGGATTGCAAAAGATGAGATATCTGTGTTCTTGTGAGGAAGAAGAGTCTGCTGGCTGTGCTGCTGTTTGAGTTGGGTCCTTGATCCAGCTTTGCTGGATGCTGCCACACAGGTCCCTGACCTGCCACTTTTGGAAACAGAGAAGTAGCTCAAGGTTTTCTGTCAGACTGCACTGGGGAGAAGTGCAGTCTGACAGACATTTACACATTTTTATCGTCACTCTACTACAAGAGTGTTTAAATGTGTTTCAATCAGTGTAGTTCTTCTTGTTTTTATAGTGAAACAATTTTTTTCTTTTTTGAAGTAACAGTTCTCTGAAATTGCTCAAAAGAAAAAGGCTGTTTCTCATTAAAAGCAATTTCATACAAGAGTTTTAAAGGGGGTCTAAACTTTGTTGAAATCCATCTTTTGCCTGTGTAGGATGCCTGCTATTTGTGAAAGCATGGAAGTGGGGGCTGGACCAATCCTGCAGTGCCCTCACTCCATCACGGTCTGTGCAGCGGGTGGGCTCATTGTAGATAAAGTTGGACATTCAGAAACTGGTTTCAGAGAAGCAGTGCCAGCCATTCCACTGATAAAGCTTTCCTTTGAAGCTCTCAGGCTGTGTTTTCCATCCCTGTGTATTTCCAAAAAGCTCTGTGTAAGTTGAAGAGCGTAAATAAATAAAGCCTTATAAAATCCTCTCTGATGAGCTGCTGTAACTGCGTGTGCAGATTAGCCCCAGCTCCCAGCGAGCTGTCCCTGGAGCCTGCAGGGCTGTTGGGGTTGTGCACTGCAGGTCTTGCCATTAGGAATTCATTCCCAATACCCTGACCAAACTTCTTTCCCCTTCATTTAATCTCCTGACTATTAGTTATAGCAATTATCATTTACTGAGATTGCTGCATATTTTAATGATATTTTAATCTTGTTATGACAATGAGAAAGAAGTTTTCACTCCTGGTTTGTGGTGCTGTATTGAACTGGAGATGAACGTGAGCTTAAGTACTTTGCTCTTGAGTAACTATAATAGGTAAATATGTTCCTCCAGGTCTTGTAGGTGTACAGGGGGAACTGCAATCTTTTTCTGTAGAAGCAGAACATGTATGGGGGTTCTCAGCATGTTGTAGATACTGAACAGTCATGTGAACCACTTTTCTTTCTCAGCAAAGAAAGCCCTTTCAGTTTATGCACTGTATCCTTTGGTGATCTGCTGCATACAGGAATTAAATTACAAACTGTTTTCAACATTGCCTATGAATTTAAAGTCTGGAAAAGAAAAAAAATCCTCCTTTGGGTTATGGTTTTTGATTATATCTTTCTAATTACACACATCTAGTGAGATTACATCACATATTCCGCAGACATGACTGAAGTGCATGGCTCAAGATTTAGGAGATTAACATTAAAGTGCAAACATGTAACTGCAGAGTAATGTAAAGTCAGTTAGGAAAATTGGATTGAGGTATCCAGACTAACCACAAGCGGAGGGGGAAAATGTAATTTCTCCTTTATCTGCTGTATATTAGGGATTGTGTTTTTACAGATGACTCTGTGGGCATTACATTGCCCTTTACCAGCATGTGCACACAGAATGATCTTGGTTAAAAACATCCTAATAGTGGGAGTAACTGCAGAGAATTGTTGTGAGATTAAAAACCAAACAAACAAAACAATCAGTGACTGTGCTTTTCTTACGATTTGTAGGAGGTTCCATAATCCTGACTGAGTGCATCTGTGCTGCCCCACTACTGAGCTGTAGGTAAAATATTTCTCCTGTTGGGTAAGGGGATATTGCTGAGCAAGACACATTTAGTCTTAGTTTAAACATGATTATGTTATGGCAGCTGTTGGAAGTTTCAGCTAGAACTAAACATGAGGAAAGAAAAAGAAAGGAAGGCACAGCTCTGAACTTCTCAGGAGTGTGGGCAGGATAAGGCACCACCCGTCAGCTGAGCAGAGCTATCACACCTTGGTACAAGCAGTGCTCTGACTCCTGCAGAGGAAAATGCACAGTGGGAAAAGGGATCTCTGCTTCCCAAAGAAAAGAGGTGTTGCCCAGTCTGTAGCTTTTCCTGGCTGAAGTTTCCAGTTCCTGTCATTTCCTGTTGTGGTAAGGAGGGGGAAATTTGCCTGGTGTTTCAGCAAATTGGTGCACCTGCTGGAATATTGCCTCTGCAGCTCCTGCTGAGCTGTTCCAGGCACTCAGAATGTTGTCATCTGTATCAGAAAGGTGGCAGAGTGGTGCTTCTGTGCTTGCAAACCTGCTGGAATGTACCACTGTACTTCAGACACTGACAGCGAGCTGTCTCGGTAGTAAAGCCATAAAACATTGCAAATTAGAAAAAAAATTACTCGGAACTGAGTATTGCCAGAAAGAACACACAGTCTTAACAACTACTTTCATTTGAATATTCATTTAATTATGAATGTCAAAGGTGATGAGATTTACTTTAATCATTTTGACCTCATTTTTTTCAAAAATCTGAGTTCCTAAAGTTAAGTATCTAAAACTATATTTAGACATCTCAGTGAAAGTGGCCTGATTCTCAAAGGTGCTGAGCAATTACAGGGATGGGAGATGCCTGATAGCTTTTGTCCTGGATTCTAAGGCTTAAAAATTATTACAAGAGCTTGCTGTTGGCAGGCATCAGACTGCGTGATATTTTAAAAGGCTACAGTCATATGGCATTGCATGCTAATGGCAATTTACCCTTTTTAACTAGAAAAAAGGGAGATTACTATAAATGTTCAAATTAAAACTCAAATGTCTCTGAATAATAAAAGCAAAATAAAAGCTCAGTTGAAATAAATTATTTTACACTGTCCTGGAATGTATGCAGCCAGGGCAACATAAAAGACCATTTTAAAGAAACCCAAGCCAGCAACAAACAGACAAAAAACCCCCACCTTGTTAGGCTAGATCTAATCTGAAGTAGTTTGTTTTAATAGTGGTTATAGAATGTGGAAATTAAAGCATAGATGGGAACACTGACACCACTTTAATGGTGTAAGGGCACTACTTAAAACATTTGGTTAATGTGGTAACCCAGCAAATCTCCTGAAATGCAGGGGGGTCTCCTTATTTGGTGAACGCTCCATCTTGTGTAAGATGTTTTAAATGGCTGTCTTTCCAACTCAGAAGTTACTGCTGGGTATTTTTTTCATAATGTTGGCGTTTTTCAATGCTCTCCACATATGTCTGATTTATGTCAATTTTATTGCTGCAGTGGATTGCCACAAATTGGGCACAAAGGAAATAGCTTTGACCCCGCAGTGCATTCAGAGTCTTGGATCTTTACTTTTAGCCTCTTGTTTTGTTTGGGTTTTGCTTCCCTGGGTGAATGTTAAAATTCTGCAGTATAATGGGTCTGTTTTTCAGGTATGCTAAAGATTTGTTTTGGTTTGTTATTTTTTTACTCTCTCATAATATTAATGGGCCATAAATGGAACAGAAACAACTCCCTGAGAATATGTCGTGTGGGAGAAGCTCCCTAGAGATTTTTGAGCCAAAACTAGAAATGGGTTTTTTTTTTTTTGAGAAATGCTATTTGTAGTGTCTGGGCTCTTGTTGCTCATAGGATTGGGAAGGAGGAGGCTTCTGAGCACTGTAAATAATTCAAGTTCAACATTGCATGACCAGCTGGGGCCACAGGAAGTTTTGGAGACCATGAGTACGTAACTCATGTCATGGTGGACAACACCCATCAATAAAGTTTGGATGAGTATTCCATACCCAATTTGAGTCATGATCCCTGTCTGTAACTTCTATTTAGTTCTAAGTGCACACACGTGTGTGTGTTTGTCAATATGATCAGAGCTGTAAGAATCTTGGAAGAAAGGAGAAATTTGTACTAGAGGGAAACAGTATAAACTAGGCTTTATTAACCATTCTAATGAGTTGTGTTCCTAAGAAAAGTCGAAGTTGTGGTTATCATTAAAGTTGAATATTAGAGACCTTGCTGCAGCTATGAAATAAATGATAAATTAATCAAATTGGAAGCTTTTAGTTTTCCAGAGTATGGTTTACAGGACTGGTGGAGCATTGATGGCAGACAGGCTTGGAACACGTTGGACCACCAGGGACAGTTTGGTACAAGGCCCATTTTGGAAACAGCTTACCAGCAGCTCTGGTTTTTTCACTCCAAATGGTTGACAGCTAGAGCTTGTTGATAGACTGGTTCTGAGCAGAGAACTTTGCTGACTTGGTGGTGCATCATAGCTGCTGTACTTGGACCAATTGTTTGTAACTCTGGGTGTAAAATATAACTTAAAAACCAGCCAACTGCTGAGCCACCCTTTGCTTAGCAGGGTCACAAATACAACCTCCACTCTCTAAAGTGGTGCCCTACTGAGGGCAGGGCTTGAGGCACAGGAATAGTAAATCACTTGTGTTGTCTCTGGTTGCATTCTCTGGACAGCAGTGAGTCATGAAAGGTTCAGCTGAGGTCAACACCCACTGAGAGGTGTGGAGAAACACTCTTTCCCTCCAGTAACTAACTTTGGGGAAGATACATATTTCATTAAAATGTTAAAGGCGATTTTTATTCCAAAAGAGAGCAGAATCCAGCATGAATGAAGTTGTGCAACTGCTGACTTGTATGAACTCCCTGGCACCTTGGGAAGGGGAGTAGCAGACCTTTGCAGTGCTCTGAAGCCTTTAAAGGATGTTGTTCAGCAGTTTGGCAAAGTTAGTGGTGTGTGCTGAACATGCAATGCCACAGTTAATGTGAGAGGGATTTCTTTTTTTTTCCCCTCCATGTCCTGGAGCTTGGTCAGACCAGGAAGAATTTTGAAATCAATACCCACTGCTGGTGGTGTTTTTTGGCTGACATATCCACTCTAAAGTTAAACGAAAGGAGGAAAAACTTATCGCATTGCTTGAAGATTTAGAAAAAAAGACAGGTTTGTTTAAGTTGAAAAATAGAAACAAAAAAAAAAGGCAGAAACAAGAAGACTCTTTGTGCTTTGTAGCCTGTATTGTAGTCTTTAATAAAGAATGAGTAATATTGTGGCATCAACCCTAGAATCATATAATCGTTTAGGTTGGAGAAGCCCTTTAAGATCAAGTCCAGCTGTTAACTCTCTCAGTCCCCTTGGGTGGTTCCTACTGGGTCCCATAGACCTGTGAGTGCCTAAATGGTGTAGAAGGTCACTGAATATTTCCCCCTGGATTGTGGGGGATTCTCACAACTCCCCATCCCTGTCTTCCAATTCAGGAGCTGCAGAACAATTCATCTTAGTTGAAAAGACTGAGGCAAAGAAGACATTAAATACTTCAGCCTTTTCCTCTGTCAGTTCCCTCCCACATTCAATAAAGGATGGAATTTCTCCTTACCCTTTCTTTTATTGATAATGTATTTACAGAAATATTTTTATTATAATTTATAGTATTATCCAGAGTGAGTTCTACTTGGGCTTTGGCCAGTCTAATTTTTCCCTTGCATAACATTACTACATAATTTTAATCTTCCTAAGTTTCCTTACTGTTCTTCCAAAGGTCATAGATTCCTCTTTTGCTGGAGTTCCATGCAAAGATCTGTTTAGCCCCCGGGTTAAGTCTTTCCTGCTGGCTCCTCATCCAGCTCATGGGGATGTCCTGCTACTGCACCTTTCAAGACTTCCTTCTTGAAGAACATCCAGTATTTCTGGAATAATTTCTGGAATCCTTTGGGTCTGCCTCCCAGGAAACTCTGTCCACCAGGCTCCTAAACAGGGCAAACACCTGATTAGGCTGTGCCAGTCTGTCTTTCATGCTATATTTTATGGCTGGGCCTTGATACATTTGTTTTCCTATTTGCTGAGTTATTGCCATGATGTCTTTAAGCACCAGGCATGCTGATGGTGCTTGGTAAAGAGGAATAATTGTTGTTGTAGCCAGAGGGCTTGTCTGCTTCCAGCATGGAAGATGCAGTAGGGTTAAGAAGTAGTTTTAGATCCTAAAAAGTCAAAAGAGAAAATTGTCTTGCATGCTTTACTGTGTTTCTAGGCCAAATGAAGGATTTAGGTCATTTCAGGGCATCTGCAGGAGGACAAATATTCCTAAGTTTAGTTTGTTATAAGACAGAGTAAGTGTTAACATTTTGAAATGCCAGCTGGAAAATAGGCATTTTGAACTCCATCAAGTTACAGTAATAGCACTTCTAAAACATAATATTGGAAGTCCTATGCCTAGAAATATAGCATTTCGCTAATTTGTAACCAAACCACACTTTTTCTCCATTTTGCTCTGATGTATTTCATTTCAGTGTTTATATCATCACTCAATTTGTAAACAATAGCTTGCTGTTTATAACATGCTTCTAAGTGGATTTATTCTAAACAAGAAGCAAGATAGCAATATGGTCATGGTTTTCCAGTGCACAAGAAGGAAATCCAAGGTGCAGGTAATAAATTAAACCACTTTCTTGTGCTTACCTTCCTTTAGAGCTTGGCCAACAATCAACAGATCTGTGATAACTGCAGACATTAAAAGCAATTATGTGAATCAGGTGACAGAAATCCTGTTTTTGTTGTCCATCTTCGAAACAATCACTTTCAGTGACAAAATGCAGCCAGCAGTTAGAAACTAGATGCTTTTAAAAGCTACCAGCGGAATTCTGCACTTCTAAGGGAGCCACCTCCTTATTTAGTGTGTTTTCCCAACAATTCTGGGACCTTTCACTTATTAAAACAGCGGTATATGTCATCAGCAGGCTAGTCTGGGCTGTCAAACAATACAGAATTAGATCCAATTAAATCAGTGCTCCAGTATAATGTACAGCTATCCAGTGTGTATTGGGAAATATTAAAATTGCACAGTGAGTAAAATCCTTGATCATTTGGTTTGAGCACTTCATAGATACAGGTGAAGGTGAAAAGCTGTTCCTGTTTTGATTGTCTTTCTATTATTCTGAATTTATTTGTGCTGGAGAGGAAAAGGTTCCTGAGCAAAGAGTGAGGTGGTAGGTCCTGTGCAAGACCTTGTGGCTTTGCACCATCTGAAGGTTTTTGTTACTGGTGGTTCTATATCACACCTTCATATTTGCTCTGTGGCCTCTATAAATTTGGGTCTTAGATTTGGTCCTTTTGTATCTATAGAGGTTTATTTTTTCTTATTAAAAATACAATAATATTGTTGGGCCAAGCAACTTAAACATAACCAGCCACAAGAATTTCTTGCATATGTAATCATTTACAAAGAGTATACACATGAAGAGAAGAGTGTTACCTTTTGTTAAGGACTGGCAGAATTGCTTTTAATAGGTGCTGTGTGTTTCATTTTCTTTTGTTTTTTTTCAAATGCAAGAACAATTTGAAACCTGGCAAGGAATGAACAGGAGAAATTAAAAAGCATTCCCTGTTGCTTTAAGTTTGTCAACAGATGTGGTTATGCCAGTGTCACTTCATTAATTCCTTCTCTTTGATTTTGAAAATAATTTTTGTGAGTTTTTTGTGAGAACGTCTGTTGACCAAGGTGTTTAAATGTAACAAGGAGCATTAAATCCAGCAAATTTGTTGGTTCCAAAGTAGTTTCCTGTTTTACCTTCCAGTTTTCTTTTCCATCTATGAAAACTACAAGGAAAGAAAGTGACTTGAGTGTCTCCAATGTGGCCAGTGCCAGGCCATGTGTAGCTGTGCTCAGTTACTGTGGTGTGAGCTCTGTGTCAAGATGATGTGCTGCAGTGATATTTAATGTATTAATTTGCTTTCCTGAAAGCAATGCTAGGCTTACAGAGTACACAGACAGCTTTCACTGCTTCATTTATGCTTTCCTCTGCATTGTGTTCTCTCAAATCCAGTTGTGTGTGTTTCAGACCAGTACATTAAGAAAAAACATGGGTTTTGAATACAAATATAATTTTTAACAGTGTGAACTGGAGGCTGAAAATAGTTCACATCTGGGAGATTAGACCTGGCTTTTTTGGTCTTTTCTGTGCTGTTGCTTACTGTGTGGTCATTCTAGTTTGCAGACACATTTGGGTGGTCAGGGGCCCAAAGCTACAATATTGCAAACACACATGAGATTTACTTTATTTTTACAATTTACTTATTGGGATCATGTAAGGAAATTTAAATGTCTGATCCAGTGCTTTCTGCATTAAGCTAGGATTTGCTCAATTCCAAATGCTTTAGTGCACAATTTTCGAATAAAACCAGAATTTTTTCCAGAAGTGTTTTCTGTGAACTGTTATGGAGTAGCTCAATATAAGGAGGATTTGTCTGGATTTCATAACAACTAAACAAAAAATAGTGAGTTATTTAAAAATCCTGTTAGCATTTTTATTTTGTTTTATGCCTTTTGTTTGAAGCAAAAGTTGAAAAGACGATTTTCAAAGACAGATGCTGATTTGAGCAGAAAGCAGGTTGCTTGAGGTTATTTTTTCAAATGTAGATTTTATTTCATCTATCTAAAAAGCTTAACTGTTTTAAGAAAAAAAATATCCTAACAACCCCAGTAGCAGATAAGAGGAATGTTTATAAATTGCTTGCCGAGATAAAATTGTTTTTATAAAAAAAGGACAATTAGAGCTTTCCAGCTAAGGTTTTGTATTCTTGTAACTAATAATTGCAGCTTGTGTTCTGCTCTTTGGAGAAGTCAAAATGAAATCTTTGCTGTTCTGTGTCAGTAGTTTGAATGAGCCAATTCAGAAAGGTCGGGCTCTGCTCTGGATACTCAGTGCTGGTAGTTGATTAATGCTCTTGTAAAGCTGTGCAGGTCTTGGTAACACTGGTTATTGCAATTACCACTGTGCCTGGACCAGCTTTGATAAGATTACTCTTGCTGCCATGGTCACATGGGTGGGAAATCTCAGAAGAAAAGTAATCTTAGAAGAAAAACCCTAGTTTTCCTAGAATTAATGCAATAAAAGATTTGTGTAGGAAGTTAAAGAAGAGATGAAGAGTAGATCTAATTGTTCTCCCACACCACGTCAAGATTTTTCAGAAACCTTTATCCATCTTGAGGAATAACTAACAAGCAAGTAATTACATTTATTCAAGTTTGCTAGCCTACTTTCCCTGAGGCAAAGTATCATTTCCTAAATTATTTCATTCATAAATGCATAAATGAGAAAAGTAATTTTACACAGATGCTGAAGGAGTCTATTGTCTTTCTAACAGTACAACTTGTCAATGAGAAAGGAGAGGGTAAAAGTTTCAAGCTGTCAAGAAGAATTGCATTCAATCTACTTCGGGTCTGCTCCTATTCAATGAGGCAGATTCTCCTGGCTGAAATTTTTCTCTAGTCTCAAGGCAGTAATGTTGTGGCTGTGAGTATCTGTGAGAAGCCCTTTGGAAGCCTTTGGAAGCCCTTTGGAAAAGGTAAGAGGTGATTTTGTATGATTTGATGTAGCTGGGAGAAGCAAAGAGACTTTCTGAAACCTCTTGTTGGGACTGAATGGGAGATGCATTTCTTGGCAGTAACAGCAGTATGATGATCTCTCCTTAACCTGTGAATTGCTGCCCCAGATGCCTGTCCCTTGTGTAAAAGCCCAGCATGGGAGATCTGTGTGTGTTAGGCAGAGGTGCTTAGACACAGAACCAATGAGAATAAATGGATAAATAGCAAGAATTTTCATATAATCACTGAAATACAGGGACCAATCATTAAAAAAGGAAAAGAAAAAGTAATGTCTCTAATAAAATTGAATCCAGGTTAAGAAAAGTACTGAAACTTGATACAGTCCCCAAGTCCTCTTCCTAATCAGTTGCTTGCTGTCTTGTGTCTTCCCTTGTGCAATTTCATATATTAGTTCTCTTATTACCGTGTGATCTTCCAAGGTCAACCAGCCCTCCATACAAATTACTGAAGGAAAAGCCTGTCAAAAGCCTTTTCTCCCAAGGAGTGTAATTCCCCCTTTGGCAGAATGGTTTACCTGGTGTTGCTGCCAGATGTGGGCAGATGTTCCCGGGCTCGCGGGCACTGAGCACAGGCTGCTGCTGGACACGGCGTCCCTTGCTTCAGGAGCCTCCCTCCTGCCTGGGGCAGGGGTGGTGGCCTGGCAGAGGTGCCAGCCCACAGCCCCACAGCACAGTCCTGAGCTGCAGGAGAGGCCCAAGGGAATATCATCAGCCTGGGGTGAATATCACCTACACTTCTGGTAGAGCTCCTTAGGGCTGTTATGATCTAAGAGCAGGAAAATAGGAAATGCTCTGGTAAGAATGGGGTGATGGAGAGCAAGATTGTGACCTGTACAGTTGTAAGTGTGCATTTTCTGTCCTATTATGAAAAAGACTTATTGGTACCTCTGAGATATTGCTGTCTTAATACCTACTTAACTGCCATCAAAATGTAATTATTCAATTTCTGGGGTATATATTAGGCTTTAGTCCTTCAAAGTCATAACCAATAATTTTGTCAAAAGAACCTTCTGACTTGTTTATCGTTGTAAGATGCAAAGGTAGGAGTTTTTTTAGCAGGATTTCTTGAGGGAAAAGTAGCTAGAGTGAAATCTCTTGTGTTTTGAAAGTAATCCCTTAGGAGTACAGAGTATGCTTAGGCAGACATGGCTGTAACAAAGATGAAGGATTCATAATAAAATCGAGCTTTATAATTCAGACTTCAATTCATTGGAGTGCAAGTCACTCTTCTAGGACAAATAATTTTTTAAATTACTTGTGTGTACAGTTGTAATTTGAATCATCTACCATCTCTTGTTTGCTCAAGTCATTTTTCTCTACTGAGCAGAAATCTTATCTAAAACAAGAAGCTACTTTTATCATGGGGGGTTTTTTGATTGGATTTTTTTAAATTTTAGTCATGCTTTTATGGTAATTTAAGAGAGTTTAGGAAGCAATTGATGAGTTTTAAAGGAACAATATTCCAGGGCTGTGCATTTAGCTTGAATTTATTTACAGTAAATTTCAGTCCCAGGGTTTTCTTTGTCTCCGAGAACTTCTGTCATTGCAGCTTTCTTGTTAATGATTAGCCACAGGCCAGTGTTGTAGATGAATTTCAGCCCTATATCAAAATACATTTTCAGTGCCAATAAAAGGTTGCAGAACAATGATCCCTGCATGGCCGAGTCCAATTGTCAGAGTCCAGCAGCCAGCATGCAGCCCAAGGCTTGAGTCTCCAAGAGCAAACTCACAGGTGCAGATTATCTTGAAAATGTCAAGTTAGTTAAAGCATATATTGTGTCATTTAGTTGCTGTAGTAAATGAGGAAATCTGCCATTCTTTCTACTGAAGTTGTCTTTAATTGGATTTCTCAGTGGTCCTCTTTGAGATAGCTTCTTGCTCATGAGGCCTTGAAAATCTTGCCAGAAAAAGTAGCTGAGACTGCTATCACTCAATGATTCAAGAGCAGATGATAAATATGATATGAAGGATTTCTGCAAGCTGCCAGGGAAGCACAATAAAATAATGTCAGGTATTGTGCTGGACTGTGCTAGTTTTACTCTTGTGACTCTATGTGTTATGACAAAAGGCAAAATTCAAAGTAGAAGCCAAGAGTGTGTGGGGTTTTTTATAAATATTTTTCTTCTGATCTGCATCCACTGATTAAGTCCTTACCAAAGGCTTGCTTTACCTCTGTGATGGAGCCACATTACTGCAGAAGTGACAAAAATTTTGCAGAGCAGTTCACAACAGAAAGACCTAAATGAAGAATAAGTGTAAGGAATCCACTTTGGTGAGTTGGTGATAAATATAATAGCAAAAGATGATGAAATTTTTTGTTCAGTATGCTATTATTCAGATGAAATCCCAAATATTATACCTCTCTTTGGTGGTGCTTTGTTGCTGATTCATAAACTAACATACCTCCTGCTCAGAGGCTGATTCTGTGTCACTTACATGAAATAATCTTCATTCTGGTAACTATTAAATGCTGTTTAAGTTGCAGGATTGCACCTCAATTTTCAACTTATTTCCATAGTGCCTAGTTTGTTGGGTTTTGTGATCTCACATCTGAGCTCTAGCTTAAGAGGTAAATTCTCAGGGGATCATGGCATTGTGAATGCTTCAGCATGAGATGTATGATTCAGCAGCTCAGCTAATAGTTACTTCTGTAACTTAATGCATTTTTATGGTTTACTGTAAAAACAGCTATTCCCACTGGTTGCTGCCTCCCAGGCACCTATAGGACAGTGACTCACTGAATCTTTATGGCAGTATTAGAAGAAATACATTCCTTACTTTACTATGACTAATCTTCAGGAGAATCAGGCCAAAATTTTAAACACTTTACCTGTCTTTCTTAGAAAGTATACATGTATTTAATGTGAAAAGTGATTTCAGTAGTGGTAGTACACACAGAGCTGTGCAATATGCACAAAATTGCATCGTCTCCTGGAGGTGATGTAGCTTAGTGGTCTGGTGAGGTAGGTACAGAGCTCTGAATGAAGGGTCTTCTGCACTGAAGTCCCTGATTATGGAATCCAGGGGTGCAGTGAGCATAGACTTTCCATTTTCTGCAATTCAATTTTTCTTTTTTTCTAGTGACTTTTTAGGAAAAGTCTGTTTCAAATGAAGTGTCTGTAAGAGCCCAGGGTTTCATGCTTCTAGTAAAGCCTGGGCATGAGTCACCCTAAGCAATTCCCTCAGTCTTTAGAGCTGAAGACTTAGGGGAAAAGCAAAAGCTCAAGACAAACGCTTCTGAAAATGCCTTGAGGAACAGCTGAGTCTTTATATCTTCTGCCAGATAAAACATATGCATGGAGACAGTGATGGTGTTGGTAAAATAAGATGGTCACGGGCTAATTTTGAACCCTGCTTTATGCCCTACTGACATATTTCATCCTCCTTGGGATGCCATTCCCTCTCTTGGCAAACACAGTGAGGTTCGACCCTACAGGGACCCGTGGGCTCTCCTGTCAGCTGTGGGCATTTCAGGTGTGGGACGTGGGAGTGTGAACCATGAAGTGGGAGATGGATTTTCCTGAGTTTGCAAATATCTCAGCAGAAAGATTTCTGTCCTATAACAGACAGCCAAGCTTTTTGGTTTATATGGTTTCCTCCCAGACCATGGCTCTTCCCAATGTCTGTTCAAGTGGGACTTTTGCACCCAGACTCCCTGACTTTTGCACAAGTGAGAGGCTCACTCTGGTGAGGAGAGGAGGAGGCTGAGTGCGACAGCAGCAGCTCAGGTGCCCTCTCAGATGCTGCCAGCAGTGCAAGGCACACTCCTGGAGCTGGAGTGGTCTGTAGTCACCACACAGGTCTTGGCCAGGAGCAATTTCCTGTGGCAAACATGGGACACTGAAAGGTGATTATTTGGAAGATATCCTGAGAGCTGTAAACCCTGTAAGTCACTTGGAGAGGCATATTTCATTTTCAGTTCATCATTTAAAGGCCTAAGGATTTTTTTTTTCTTTATAATCCCGTCTTCCAATTTAAACTTTCTGGTATTCATCTGTAGATGAATCAGCTCCAACCTTATCTCAGTCCAGGGGAAAATCTGTAACAGATGCATCACACAGTAGCAAATGATTTTAGCTAAGCTACCTGCTACACTTTGCTCTCTCTTTAGCACAGTCATGCCCTAAAATGGGACCATGACTTTTAGAAGCTGAGAGAAAATTTATTAAACCAAGTAGGAGCTTAACACTAAAGAAGAGATATTGCAGGCAGACAGATCCCCTCCAGAAATCCTGCTGGATAGATGTGACTTGTAAGGTGTATTAGAACCACAACAATGAACCAAGCAAAGCTTCCTTAAACAACCACCTAGTGGAATAAGGGTACCTTTCATAATTTCAAAAAGTAAGGTCTGTTCTTGTTTGTTGTTTTACCCTCCTGAGCAGATGATAGAACCTTTAGAAACAGCTGTTTTGAATCAAGCTTTGCATTTCTAGGTGTGGTAAAGGATTTCATTCCTCAGTCCTGCACCGGTGGATTGCATTTGTACGGGCTTACAGCTGAGCCATTTCCAAGAATCAGCCCTAACCAAACATTTCAAAATAAATTGAGCTGCCATTGTGCTATGCTCCTCCAGAGACCTGCCATTTTCCTGGAAAGTTATAATGCTATTAATTTTTCAATAGCTAATATCATCCATAAGTAAAGCCAATGTTAGCTGCTAGAGTGTTACAATTAGGTCCACTACATTTTGCATCTATGTGAAAGTACAAATATGTAACCCCAAATGCAGTAAATTAAAGTTTTAATTTAATTTTCTAATGTTTTAAACAGATATTAGTATTTTCTGTTAGCTACTTTTACCCTTCAATAGTTTTAAAATGATGTCATAAAGTTTCATTCTTGTGATTTGCTTTAAAGGGTTGAAATATGAGTCAGTCTCTTTTCAAAATATTCATATTCCTATGAAGTGATCCCAGTTTGATATCAAAGGAAAAAGGGCTATAAATCAGTCCTTTTGTTTCAGCTTGAAACATGACTTGTACTTGTCCTACAGAGCCTGGAAAAAACCACCAATTAAATTTGCTACTCTGGAGGGCTCATGAATTTATTTCTAGTGTTTTCTGATGACTCCACAAAAAAAAAAAAAAAAAAAAAAAAAAAAAAAAAAAAAAAAAAACCCNAAAAAAAAAAAAAAAAAAGAAAAGAAAAAAACCCCCACAAAACCAACAATGAACCCAGCAGGACAGGATTTACTATGCTGTATTAGAAGTGCTACATGAGTGATAAAGGCAAAATTTCCAGAGAGGTCTCTAGCTGCAAGAAAAGGTGTTAGTGTAAATACATCAGGCCTCATGGACCCAATGGGAGAAAAAGAAGAGTAAATAAGAATAAATTTGAGAGGTTTGAGTGTGGAACATCTTCTACACCAAGCCTACAGACAATTCATAGTTAAGGTGTTTTCCCCAAACTAACAGAGAAGATAAATTTGCTTTTGGACCAAATGATTCGTGGCTTGTATAGATTCCCTGAAAAAGGAAGCTAAAGGGTTTTCTAAATAGATATTTGGCAGCAATTTTGGATGGTACAAAACCCAAGCAAGGCATGGGGGCCCAGGCAGGGCAATAGAGATGGGCTGTTGGTGTCCGCTGGAGCTGCTGCCAGGTGTGCTGGGCAGGCAGCTGGTTGTAGGAACCCAGGACATCCCTCTGGTGCCCTGGATAGCTCGAGACCTGGGCAGGGGGCTCGGGAGTCCTGGCAGGAAGCCAAAGACACTTGGGAATTCGATCTCAACCCACGAGCAAATTACCAACCTTATATGAGGAATTACAAGTCACAAAAGTTGAAGTAGCATAATAGTAATTGTTACAGGGTGGAAAGTAGAATTTTGGGATTTTTAGAATGGGGGTTTGGAGTCCCAAGATGGAGGAATTTGGACGTTGCCTGTCCTTCTTCCTTCTTCTTTCTAGCCTCCGTGTTCTGGGTGATGTTGGCACTTTTAGATTGGTTTAGAATAGAAGTAGACAGTCTAACATAGGTGATAGCTATTGGAAAATAATCATAAATAAAGTACACATAGTTATTAGTATAAAAGACAACACCAGCCCCGAAGGCGGAGTGTGCCTTGGTGTGTGCCTGCTGAACAGACCTTGGTGGCCCAGAAAGAAAATATTTTAGATAATAAACAACCTTGAGACCGAAAGCCGAAGACTTTTGACTCCTTCTTTGACAGCTGGGTTGAGGAAAAGAGACTTTTAACACCACACGTTCTCGGGATCACCTTGACCAGAGGAGGTCCCGAGAGCTGGTGGCAGCTCTGTGTCCCTGTTGGCCACGTGTCCCATTGAGGGGCAGCAGAAGGGAGGAGTGGCCACAGCTGCTGCCCAAGGTGTGGCACAAATGAGCTGTGCCTCCTTTTGTCCCAAGTCACTATTTTTACACTTAAACGTTGGCCCTCCAAATCTGTGCCAATAGGTAAATTCTGGATATCCTGTGTCCCTCAGAGCTGTGGTTTGTTCACCAGAGCCCCACTGCAGATTGTCTGCCCTGCTTAGAACCTTGCCTTTAGGACAAGCACCTTCAAGGGCATTTTGCTCGTGGGGAAGCTCTTGACATGTGCTGTGTGTGTGCTGGAGAACACTGTGAAGTGGCAGCAATGTATTTCTGTAGGTGCACTTAGTTCCAATGAGCATTGCACCCTTGGAGGACATAAAATAATATATCCCTTTCACTTTGTTGTGATTTGATCCTCTCCCAGTGCAGGTGCCCTTAACATAATAAAACTAACCTTAGATCTTATATGGTCTTTTAATGTCATGACATTCATCAATAACAATAAGAAGACATGTACAGGTGTACACAGCTTTATTTTATAAGATAAAAAGGGAAAGCAAATAATAAACATGAATATGCAATTTTATTAAGTTTTCTTGTGATCGATTTGTTTTCCTTCAGGTGCAGTCAGATGGTTATTTAGCCAGTTTTTGTTCTCACTAATGCTGATATTAAAACTCATACCTTCAATGACAAAAAAAAAATAATCTTTTGTAGCAAGTAATTTTGTGTTTAATTATTAAATGCCAGTGTTTATATAAGTGATGCAAGTACTGTTTCTGTAGGAATAAGCAGTGTTATTGTGGCAGTATGGTGTTATCCGCTACTCCTTCTTGATAAAGGACTTTTTTAGGCAAGTTTCAGGTATCAGCTAAACTAGATTCAGGGTTGAGAAAACAAACAAATGTCTTTAATTTTCATTTAGAGTTGATCTCTTTTATCCTCAATATGATGAAAATTTCAAGCAAGTTTCCAATTTGTGGTTCTGTTCTAAATTATTTCAGTCCCATCTTCTGAAATCCTGATTTAACACAGGCCTTGCCAAAGAGATCAAGGAAAAATATACATAAATAGTTTTCCATAGTGAATGTGCTCTGCAAGGTATATTTTTTTGTTTTAATTTTAATTAACTGCATCTCAGTTGCAAATATTTGCAATGAAAATCTAATAAAGCTTGCTTGGGTTTGGTTTTCATTAACATTGCAAAACTAGGAACAAGTGAATAAACATGCATAAAAGGATCATGAACTGTATTGAATGTACAAGGGATTACATCCAGGGCTTTGAGCTCCCTTAGATTTCTGAGCTGGCCTGCTTATGGTTTTGTAAATGCTAGAACCTGGGACACATTTAAAAACACCATCCAAAGAGTTATAATAATAGTAGGGAAACTTTTTTAATATTAAGAGTCTCTCCAGATTAATCTAAAAATTTTGTCATGAATTAGATCTAAACATGGAGAGAATTTGGAATGAAAGTAAGAGGGGGCAAAGGCAAGGGACTTTCAGCCTTGTTGGCCTTTGTGACTCAGACAACCACCTCAAGTCTTGTTGAAAAGTGGTGCTGTAAGAATTATAAAGATGTAAGAATCATGGTGTCCGGAGTAAAGCCCAGGCTTTGCTTAAGTCAACCTATTTTTTTTTTTTTTAAAGTTTTAGTAGGGACATGTTCCTGTTGATATTTTCTCCCCTTGTGGCTTCATCACTGTGCTACTTGGGGAAACTTTCACATATTTTTTCTCTACTTCTGTTGCTATAGAAGTATGTTGTTGTTTTATTTCTCTGGAAATATAGGTGCTACTTGAAATCCAAGGCAGCAGCATCTTTCTTCATAGTAGCCCTGTTTAACTTTGCATCAAGAAGTCAAATGAGAATTTTTACAGCTGGCTTTGAACCTCTTAGCTTCTGTCTTTCATACTGTTTAAAGCTTCTTGGCTGTTACTGCAAACCCACTGCCCTGGGTTTAGTCTTGCTGCCTTTCACAGCTGTGTTTTAACAAGTTCAAGATGAGAATTTCATTGTGGAACGTTCACATTTGTGGATTCTTAACACAAATTCTAATAGTGATAGAAAATTAAAGTGTGCATACCCGTAGCAACAGAAATAGTGCAGCCACCATGAAATGGAGTGGTTGAAAGGAATAGGGTTGAGATTGTAGAAGCAGTTTGAATATACACATGATTGCCTTTCAAGTGACTTGATGTGGTTGTGCCTGTTTTCCCTTTACAAACCTTTGTGCTTTTGAATTGGCATTAATGTTAATGGAAAACAAATTCTGAAATCACATGTGTGATTACTTACCAGAGCTGAATTTCAAATACCATGCATTCTACTTGCAGGAAAAAAGCATTTCCTAATGTCAAAAAAAAAAAAATTCAGGTGCTGATAGAATTATATTCCATGTCACAGGTCCAAAGATTTTGCTCAATTCAGCCTCCTTCTCAACACTTTCTTGTGCCTGTCCAAACAAATATACAGGTTAATACACTACAAAGAGGTTTCTATTTCATTTTGACCTCTGGAACTCCATTTGTTTATTTGCAGGGCTTCCTCTACAATAGAAACCAAGGAGCTGTTCACTTCTCCATGGCAGTCAGGTAAAGGTCAGCTAAAGCAGTGTTAATTTATAGGGATCCATGATTTTACTTCACTCTGCATGAACCTTGAACTTACATTGTAGAGGCACTGAGCTCTTTCCAGAATTTGTTCTGATGACACTGTGCTCAATGAAAGACTTTCCTTGACTTTTTGGGCATTGGCTCAATATTTTGAGCTGCTTCTGCTTCCTTCCAGTCCATTTTCTTAATGTAATTAATTATTAAGTGGCTTCATAGCTGCATTATCATATTTGAGAAAGACACTAAATAAATGAAAATAATAGCTCTGCATTTTCCTAGGTTTTTTCCAGATATGTTAATTTCAGAAGTATAATGAGATTGTAGTTAATGCCTCTCTTTAAATATCTTAATTAATATATTGTGATTGCTTTAAAGAGTGTGTGAAACACCTGTTACAAGGTCTGAATGCATTTCTTTAATCCCAGGTACTTGGTTAAGTTGTTTAACTCATATCCTCTGCAGAGGTTACATGTAGTGTGCACCATGCTAAAATGATGAGACATCATGTTTGGGCTCACTCACCCAGCCCTTAGGGCTGGTTAAGGTGCACTTACTGTAGCACAAGAATCATGAAGATTTCCCAGTGCTCAGCACACCTTGATACCAAATTCCTCCCTGTGCATGAGTGTAGCTGTGGAAGGCCTGCCCAGCTGGGCACTCCTAGGTCAGAACAGCAGTGGGAAAATACCAGCATTGGTCATCCACATAATGTACTTTATTAAAGGCTCTCTGCATCTTGATTTGTGCAGGCCTTTAGCCTCAAAGGAATCAATCCTTGGCTTCCCATTCACTCAGATATTTGCCTACACGTGACCCTGGGCTTGGATTTATTTTAAATTTTTAAAAAATCTAAAAATAACGTGACATGGAAGTGGCTTCATTTAGAATAAGGCTAAATTTAAGGCATAGATCATATGTCTAAGATATGCAAATGTATGAAAAATAAACGTGCTGTAGCCCCTTACTATCACACGCTGTAGCCTGGGGAGAGGGCACCTATTCCTTCATTTCCTGAAGGTGGCACAACTGAAACTGAAATGTATTTCCACACTCTTTCTATGTATGAGATGGACACTGGGAGCACCTCAGCATTATCACCTTTTAAACCTTTTTTTTTTTTTTTTAACCTCCTTGGCATACACAAAAGCTGGTTGCCTTGGCTGGCTCCAATGGTTTGAAGGCTGCTGGGATGCACTCTAGGTATCCCAGTACCCTCAGTTGGGAGGATGTCTTTTTGTAACCACAGACTGCTGTAAAAGTAAATTTAATCCTGTTGCAGCTGGATCTTCAAAGGCAAACATCTTTAAAGAACCTTTGGTGCTTCACCGAGGTATTTGCAAAAAGATTTCTCAAAGCACTTTAAGGATAAGCTAAGGAGAAGTCTAACCAGTGACCCAGCCGTATTTATTTACATTTTAATGCTGCTAACGTGATTTGATGGCACAATGTTTAATAAGCAGCAGCAGTTTGAATTTCCTGGCTCGGCTGCCCGAGCTGTGGATATTGGCTTGTTACACTGTGTAATGAAATGAAATGAAACCTGAGTTGAGGCATCAGTGCCGGGATCTGTCACTCCTGCTGGGGCTGGGGGAGGAGGGCACTGACTCATGATGCTGAGCAGCTCTCATATAAAGAATGTGTAACAGACATTACTCAATGCTCATAAAAAAAAAAAAAAAATAGAGTTTTAGAAAACGATGTGGCTGATTTGTTTGTAAAACAGCCAGCAGTGCAAATCAGAGTGCTGGTGCCTTGTGAAGGCTTCAGTGACTGAGATAAAGCAATTCTGGAAGGACGGGGTAGATGTAAGGTAGCTAATTATTTGTCTGTATTAGCTCTGTCCTGTGATGATAGGATGGAATGTTTTCAAAATTGTTCAGTTGCACCACTTCTTTCCTAGAGGCACAAAACATTATTTGGTGTAGCAGCTTGAGAGATGTTTTTCATGCCTCGCCTCCTTCTCATGCTTTCAGGTGAAAGGAAGAGAGTTGTCAAATATTATCTGTAGGAACTGAAATATGACAATTAACATTTGGATCTGGTGAAGTACTCAGTACCTTCTTTATTGTTTATTGTGTCAGCAAGTTTGTGGATATTTGGCATATTTTTCTGACTTGAACTTGGAGCTGTACAGTTGAATTGTGTTGAAATAAAAGCCTTTTGAATTAAATGTGAAATAGAGAGACATCCCAGTAAGAAATGATGAGGCTAGCTAACTCCATTAGGTTGTCTTATCTCTTGCTTGGATTTTGTTTTATTTGTGAGGTCTGGTCATCTGCTAACCCAGCAAATCAACACTGAATCTTTGTTTCATCTACCTTGTGTCCACATCCTAGCATCTGTTATATACCTTTCCTAGAAGTATGTTAATGGCATATATCTTTCATCCATGGAGAGATTGAAGCCTAGGTGGGGGGATCATGATCTTTGCAAAGTGACATAGAAAACTAATAGCCAGATAAGATATATGCTTTATTCACATATTTCGTTGTTAAAGCTTCAGTGCTGAGGCAGTTGTGTAAAGTGTTGTTGTTTTCTGTGCAAAGTATTATAAATTACATTTTTGTTACAAGATTAGCCAGAATAGCCTTGTGATTTATGCATCACATCTATGAGCCAAGTTCTGGGAAGAGTGAGGTTAAAAATAGGGCAGCAATAATGAAAAATTGGAAGTAATATGGGCATGGAAAATTTTATATAAAAATTCAATAAAAGATGATGAAAGAAATTTAGGAGATGGTCAGATTTGATTTAATAGCCAAGAAAAAAGGAACTTCTGAAAGAAAGTGTCTCCTTTCTTGTTTGGTCATCATGCCCCTTATGATTTTTCCATGTTGAAAGATGTCTTATGGCATACAGTGCCCTAACTGTGATCATTTCACTTTGTGTGAGTATGGCTGGAGGTTCCAGCCATCCCCAGCCCCTCCCTTCTTGGGCTGTTTCTTGCTGTGGATTTCACAGCATTTACATGTTGAAAGAAGCCACGTTGAACCAAAGGGCCCTGATGTGCTGATAGAAACAGCTCAGCTCTTTTTTAGCCTCTGTGAATGTATTTCCTTGTGTTGTACCTTATTTTGTGGTATTTCTTTTGGGGAAAAGTCAAAAGAGAATAGGAGAGGAGCCATAGGGCTATTTCAGAGTGTTCATGTTGGTCTGGAGCAGTAATTTGCATTGTGGTGCAGGTGATCCTGCCCCACTCAGATGTGGGAGACAGAAATCTTCTGCAGGCAGAACTTCATGCAAAGATAATTCCTGCTGATACAGGGCGACAAGGGGAGCTGTCTTTGGGGTTTGTTTTTTACTGTTCTCAAGGAGATATAAAAGGAGGAAGAGAACACCTGAAGTAAACAGATATGGGTGTGGCTATAAACAGGAGATAATGGCATTTGGCAAATCAATAGAAGCTTTGCTTGTTGCAACTCAATGAGGAATTGTTCACATTGGACAAGATACCTCAACAGGAAGCATATTTTTAAAAATATAAATCCAGGGCCATTCAGATCTAGACATATGGTAAGACTGTATTAAACCAGGTCCTACTCTTCCCTGAGGATTTCTGAGACCCTGCTGCATTCAGGGGGGCTGCACACAACTGTACACCTCAGTTCCTATAGGCTGGAATGCAGAACTGGTCTCTGCTGGTACATTTTGGGATGAGTAAAATTAGAAACTTTTTTCAGGAGCTCCTTCCATCAATTCTTCTGTACTACAATACCAGTGGGTGTGCTTATTGACTGGAGTTAGTCACTGCCTTCTCCCATGCTTTTGCTCAGCAAGGCAAGGCAGTGATGCAGCTGCTGCCTGCTGTCAGAGGGGCAATTGTCAGAAGTTGATTTGCTTATCTGCTCCCAGCTAAACTATTCTAGGATGGCTCAGGGTGAATTTTCAATGACTCCACCATCTCTGTGTTCTTTCTTCCTTCTTACAACTATTTGCACAGTTCCTGTTCTGTGGCAACCAGCTCCAGTAACATTCCTTATTTTATTTTAATTTAGTATAATTTCCTTTACAGATTTTTCTGATGTAGATCATTGTTTTTGTGATTCTGTAAGCGTAAGACCAAATACAGTTATGCTGGTAGAAATATTTCTGAAGCTGAAGAACCACTTTCCCTTGTTTAAGTTAAATTGGAAAAAAATTACCACCCCATCACCTTGTGTACTCTATGTCAATGCTAATAATAGAGTTCAGGTGTGTGATTGAAGAAGTTATTGTGGAGACCAGTAAACAGAGGAGCTCGGGCAGAGATTGTTGAATTTTTTTTTCTTTCAAAGATGTAAAGGAATCACAGATGCAGCCAGTTGAGTGCTAGTAGCAAAATTGTATGGTAAACAAAACATGTATTGAGAGAATGACTGCTTTTGTTTGGTAAAGTGATGGTCTAGAGTTGTGACCAAAGAATATTTCTCCTGTTGTTTCATCCCTCTTGTATCCAAAGAATAGGAGGATTTCTGGGACTTCAGTTTCCCTGAATATTGCACTGTTGTTCCAGTGCCTATTCAATAAAGCCTGATGCTTCCCAAAAGTGATGGATTATTGCACATGTGCTGTTGATTTCTGGATATAGAACACTCCTTGGCAGAAGCATTCAATATATTGCATATGTGCCCTGTGAGGGTATGCATGTCTGTAGTCAGTCTAGGGTTTCTGCCAGGAAAAGGTTGCCTCATGTCTGGAAACCCCAGACAAATTCCTTACAATTCGTCCAGACAAGATTAGAAATGGGGAAAAAATAATATTGTAAACTCTTAGAAAAATAAAACCACAGGAGACCCAAAGATGTTACCTGTTGTGCCTCCTTGATGGAAAATGAGGTCAGTTATGCCTATGACATTCCTAATTCCAATTTTGTAAGCTGTCCTAAAAGACCTCCAGGAAAAGTTTCTCTAGATAGAACTTCCCTGGGCAGCTCACTGCATGTTTAACTGTTCTAAATTTAGAAAGCTTTTTTCCTAAAGTTTAACTCTAACCATATCTTTAGATCTGTTTTCATAGATCATATTTGATAATTCTAGTGGCTTTCTCTTTGTGTGGTGCCAGTCTATCTGTCCTGTAGTCAGTCACACTAAAGAAGGGACAGGGATGGACTTAAATCTCTGCTTTGTGTATCCATGTACCCTGAAACCTGTTTATGGTTTGAGTATCACAGTTGTCTTCCTGGGATTTTTTTTTTACTGCAGAATGACATCATTGATTCATATTGATTTTGGGATCCCGCGTAAACACTGTGAATTTTAATCCTGTCTTCTAAAGTAGTGGCAGACTTTCCATGCCATGTTACTTGCATTTAATGACATGTGCTCTTCCAACAACAAATCATCAGTGATGGATCTTCAGGGCAATGGCATCCAGAGTTGTTTTTGCAGCTCTCTTTGGTACTTCTCTCCACTTTGGCAACATGCAGCTCAATAATCTGCAGGCAAAATTTTGTTTGTCACATGGTAGTTGGACATAGACCAAACTTCCCTTGTCTGCATGTGAGGACATCAGGGCAGCATTCAGTGTTTTAAGTCAGAGCCTTTTATTTTGTTACAGAAAGAAATGAAACTGGTTTGATATAATTTGCTTTGAACAAATCCATGTTGGCTGCTTATAATCTTCTTGTTTTATTCCATGTGGTTACAAATGAATTGTTTGTTCACAATTTTTTTCCAGGAAGCTGCAGTTAAGCTGCCTAGCCTATAATTTTCTTGCTCCTCAATTTCTTCTTTTTGATAGAAGGCATTAACTCTCCTTTTCTGCTTTTCAGTGGCATTACCTGTCCCCCACAAGTTCTTGAAAATAGCTGCTTCAACTAGTTGCTCAGGAAAAAGGGATATGTTATATCCCTAGGATTACACCAGAAAAATATCTGACTCTATAATCAAATTATCATCTTAACACAAAAAAAGCCCTGCTAAACCCTGACAATTGGCTCCGTGTGAGTTCAGGCATTTTGCAATTTCTCCTTTAGCAATCTCAAAGTGGTGTGTGACAGCATAAGAAGTTGGAGGAAGAGCACAGTCTGCCTGGTGAATAAGCTGCCTCCTCCCTTTGTCTCCTGCAGGCCATCTCGTTGCCTTTAATAGCTTGCCTTATATTTCAGTCGTTTCCATGGCAGCTAATAATTTATTATTGAGCTAAGTATTAATTGCTTTATAATTATAAATCCAAGCAGCATGCTGGCACATCTATCTGAAAACTTAGGCACTAATTCCTTTCATATTGATCTTCCTCCCTACTTGATCTTTTTGAATTCATGAATTGTTTTATCTCACCTCTTAACAGTCAGTAAAACTAATCTAAAGCTTTTGTGTTGTAACCCCTTTTTGAATTCTGCTCTTGCAAAGCCTCCCTGACCAGCACAGCACTAGATATAAGCTCTTTTGAATGCCTTCATATAAATCCAGCAAAGAGGCTGCTTTGAGAATGCCCTTGTCCCTAAATTTGGGTGTTTTCTCTGCCTTTTCTTGAACAATTTCATGATAGCAATGATAAATATGTGATCATAGTAATAAATGTGCTTTTATTTGCATATATTTGGTATTAACAGAATATTTGGTATTAACAGAAAATATGCATACAGGCATTAATTTTCTTTTCAAAATTTAAATGAAAATTTTCAGTGGGAACTATCCCAGACACTGACAGAAAGCAGGCACTGATTTTTTTGCTGATATGTCTTTGTTTCCTGTCTGCCTGTGCAATCTATTGCCTACTGCTCCTAGCCTAAATGTGAGCTTTTAGCAACTGAACTCTTTGTCCTGGATTCATGCATTTCTTGGCTCATGACTGGGTTCATTGGGCTGAGAGGTAACACAAATAATAAGAGTAATCATAAATAGAGTAGGATATTGATGTGGCTGAAAATTGAAGCACGCACTTTCTGCAAATGACAGAAATAGCTTTTCCAACAGAGTAATATTTTCAAATAGGCAAAGCTGTTGATAAATGCATATTTTCCTACCTGAGAAGTGCATTTCTCATGCCAAAACTGAGAACCTTTTTTATTTAGTAACCCTCCTATGGAACCTGTGCAAAGCCCAGCAATAATGCAATAAATCAAACAGTTTTGTTACATTGCATAGTTCTCACAAGTTAGATGACTGTTTAATCTTTGCAAAATCCCTGTCTTTAAAAAAGAAAAGAGAGGCAAGCAAAGCTTGAAACAGTTGTTTTGTTTTTCCTCTGAGTCAAATTTCCTGCCTGTTTACAAACCACAGCTCCTGCCATACTATTAGACCATTAGGTTTAAAATTGGAGCATTTCTAGGTAAATGGGCACAACATAATAGTTTCCATGACTGATGCTCTGCCTTTGGGCTTATGGCACAGACCACTGCCAAGGCAGTTTAACCCAATGTACCAACTGTATTTGAACTGTTCTCCTAAGGATGCTGAGACACTCTAGACACAGTTGTTCCTTATCCTCACTTATTTGCAGATTAATCTTGCTTTAGGAGACACTGTGCTCCACTGCTTGGCAGGGTGTCAGTTTTGTGAAGCCACTGTGTGATTAGGCTAAAATATTTAGTTAAGAAAGAAACAAAAGCAGTCTAGTCAACAGTTCAGTAGTTATAAATCTGGATGTACTGTCATAATAAAAATAAAATAAGTGAATATAGGCTTCATCTTGTTCTAAATTGATGGGTTTTTTTCATACCTGCATGAAAGAAAAAGACACTGCTCTGCTTTTCTTGTTAAAGATCTTCGGAGTAGTTTCTCCTGGAGGCATTTTAGATGGTTCCCCAGGTATATAATGTTAAGGTATATAACATTAAACCTTTCTGAATATTTTTTTAGTGATGCTTCATAGAGAGTTCAAACAAATATTTTCAGTTAGGTAGTAGTATGTAGATAGAGAAATCTTTTCTAGAAGGAGGGTTTGAATTGCAAAGTATATATGATTGTTGTATTACTTGCTGCATATTTGTTTTGCAAGACACTGGTTTTGGATGCATAGTTCTGCTTTGGTAACTTTCTCCCTGGTGTACAATTTTATGGAGACTTGTAGATATGATGTGGGGGCACAGAAAATTTATTGAAACTGTTTCTCTATTGTTCTATACCTGCATGGCAGTTCACATCTGTGATCTATTGTTCTCTGCTTGTAGCAGCTCAGCTAGAACATCAAAGGGAGTTTCAAACATCATTTGTGTAGCTAATTGTTTAGAATTGCTCAGACTTGCTAGTCAACTCAATTCCTTACCTAACAAACTAAAGGCAAATACATCTGGGTCTTGGACCATGAAGGGAATGCTCAGGCAGGGTCACCACTCAGCCTTTGTGTCTGTAGCTGCTCATAACTTTCTTTTTTGATGCACAGCAAAAGCAGATGGATGGCATCACTGCTCCATCCATTAAGCTATACATATATCTTATGTCTTTTCAAAGTCCTGCTTGCTTTTTTAATCATTAGCACTTATTTCCTTCTGGTGCTTTCTTCTCTATTGGCTATAAAGGATGTTTTTTCATGTTACATTTTAATTTTGCTATTAACAGGCCTGGCTGGAAAAAAGCTTTTGTAACAGTAATAAAAAAAATGTGTGCAAGACAGCACAAATGACATGCAAGCTTATTCCATGAGGTTTGCTTAGTTGAAGATAAATAAATGTATTATCCTGCAATTACTGTGTTTTGTATACATAAACAGCTTCCCAGCAAGTTTAGCAACTCAACTCATGCTGCCTTCCACTTGGCACCAGCTTTTACTTCACTGTATTTTAAAATCTTCTTGGAGGAGTTTCCCTCCTGGTTCTCTGGGCCCTTTGATACACAGACAAGATACCATGTCAGGATCTTACAAATTCTTCCACAGAAAACTCAGATAGGAACATTGAGGCAGAATAGCAAAACAAAATGTTAGTGACTAAAATGCAGCTTAAAATGTTTTCCTTTTTCAATTCAGAGTATAATTCTATTCTATGAGATGACTCCTAATTGATAGCACTGATTAGCTGTCTTTTATTGTTATTATTTCATAAGAGAAGAAGCACGTGGAATAGAAGAAATCACTCTCTTGGGATTATGGGAAGGAGCATTGTTGAAATGTGAAACTGTTGTTGGAGCTTGGCAGGCTCATTCTGCCATAATTACCCCATTGACCCACAAGTGAACTTACTTTACTTTTCAAAGAAACGATTTTGGAATGTTTCCTGGGGAACATTTTGCTGTTGATGTGTGAGCATACAGTGCAAGATGCTAAAGATATATCCAAACTTGTGGCTGAGTATTAATGCTGCTCCCTAGTGAAGCTGCACATCCACTTTGTGGGCATCATGTCTTCGATGGGAGTGATGCTTTGTGTCCTGAACAAATCCTGTCCATGGACTTGTGCAATGCTCAAAGGTGTAATTACTTCTGGATTTTTAAGATGCAGTCTTCAGTGAGTGTGGAAACTTTGGAGCCTGATCCCAAGTGCTGTCCAAGCACTTTCTGTTAAAGGGGAGTCCAACACCTTGTAAACAGGAATAAAGATCTTCAAAAAACCCCACTGGTTTGGTGGTGTGGGGTTTTGGGTTTTTTTCTCCCTTTTTATTAATTATATATCTTGAGACTTCTTTCATCCACTCCTTTTTAAGGCACAGACCCAATTGCCTTTGCTGGCACTTGATCCTGAACTGAGCAGAGAACTGTCTTGCATGAGTCAGCTTCTAAGCTTGTCTTTTTTAACAGTTTGAGCCACTATAAACCAGGACACCAAAACATGGTCACTTACTGATCTTCCAGTCTGCAGATGTATTGCAAGGATGAGCTAGAAATGCTGAAGCATGACTATTTTTTACCTAGGCCCTTCAAGAAATTCTTAATATTTCTAAAGAGTAGACTTCTTGTGGCTACTCAGATTTGTATTTTATGTTAGCAATGAAGCCTTTCAAAACATTCATGGAAAAGGAATAATCCTGATAATTCAAAGATTAATTATATTTAATTAATTTTATAAATTAAATTATGTTGTAATATAATAAAAATGGGCTAATGTAGTGGTAGTTCATTAAATGGAAAAAATTCTGAATATACTAATGGCCTAATTCAGGAATTAATTGCTAATCCTTCTTCTTTGTAACAATTCAAATTTCTTTTTTCCTTGACATGGTTTTGATAAGGTAGCAGTGGATATCCTTTAGTGCTGCTTATGGTGACATTTTTCGTTGAACTAATTTTTAGAATTTATCATAAATATGAATGTCAGTATTAGATTCTATTCTATGGGGAAGGTGGCAAAAGGAAAAATTGTTTCTGAATTATTGAAGGTTCATCTTGAATTCACTTTCCAGCTTTCAGTTTTGTTAGGTTTTTTCCCTCAGAGTTTAAGATAATGTTTCTATGGACAAATACTCTGCTGCTTCAGAAAATGCAGCTCTCGTGTAACTTTCATTTCATTTCCTTGCCTGCACAATTAAAACACAAACTCGAGACCTTTTTCTCGGCACTTCCATCGTCTATTTCTCATTATGCTTCTTGATGAGATTTTTAGGCTTCACAGAACACCGTCTAGGCAGCTAATCCGATGCAGGGCTAAGATCACAGCACTTCTTGTGTAATTCTTATTAGCTTAATCAAGAAACTTACTGAAGCAGGAGGTTTTTTAAGGCCTGCCAGATTTGAAGCCATAGATCAAAGTTCATAGCCCTCTGACCCTGTTGCCCTAACTTGCCTCAGCAAAGTCTCCATGAATGGCCTTATTGTGAATATGGCAGCATCCAGAGCCTGTACATTTGCAATTGTTTAGGCTTAGGAGGGGCATTGTGCTGCCCCTGGTGAAATGCATTTTCTTTTCTCTTTCTGAAGTGTAAAGGTTTTCACCTCCATTGCCTATACAAGTGCTCTGGTCACCACAATAGCACTTAGGTGATCCTTGTTCCTGTCAGGCTGAGCACCCAGTTTTATGACAGAGTGCAATTAAATGGCTCAGAAGCCAACATTAGGAAAACAGCAGTGAAGAACAGGGAAAAGCTTAATTTCCATATGGTCAGCCAAGCAAGAACAACATCAGCATTGTGATCTGGAGTAGATAGTTTAAGCACTATTTAAAGAGACATCTATTCTTTTAAGTTGTCTCCTGAATGCTGCTGCACTTCTTTGATTGTACTTCTTCATGGTCAAAACCTCTTCCTAACACAAATGCTTTTTGCATGGCATGGCTTCTTTGGTGTTATCAATATAATAGCAAGGATTAGTTTGAATAGTAAAACTGAACTTTGGAATGGAAATCAAGTAATTTAATTAAATGAAGTCTGACCCAGACAGGCCAAGTGAAATTTGGTAAGATTGCCTTCATAACATTCCAATTTACTATATTCTTTTTCAGGGGAAATTACAAAATGAAGATTGCTCTGGAATTGAGGTAGAAATAGTAATTGTCCTTCTAAACAGGGCCTGAATTTTTTTTGGTAACTTGAACTGCGTTCATTTATTTTCAAATTTCAGAATTTATTTCCCCAAAAAGTAACCCTGAGACTTCCCAGAGTTAGCAGTTTGCCAGCCAGAAGGGTTAAAAGGTTCTTGCAGCCATGTATTCTTTGACTTGCCCACAGCAGCTATTTGAGTACTCAAATGTAAAAGTTAACATCTTGGTTTCAGATGTGCATATTGTTACTGCCACTGTAATGCTGAACTGGTCTCCCTGTGCTCCCAGAGCCAGTGGGAATTTGGCTGTTTGGAATGTGAGGGATGTCTTTGAGATGAGTTACCAGGGTTTGTGTTCCTGCATTGTCACAAGAACACACTTAAAAGTTTACAAGTGACACAATGCAGAAATAGACAAGAGAGTGTGTGAACAACGGAGGTTTATTTGGGGGTTTTTAGATCTATTTCTCACTGAATTGAAAGCAAGTGCTTAGGAACTACATAATGCTTATTTCAAGAGCAGTTAACTTGAAAGTCAATGAGTCAATTCTTGTATAAAGCTAAAATTATCAGATATTTCTGAGAAAACCCTTACAACCTTTACTTACAGCACATGGGCACGGTACCAGAAATTACAGGAGATTATTAAAATAAAGCAAGAAAAGTTCAGATCGCCAATTTACTAATTAGAGTGTCAATTGATTAAAGCAGGGTGTTCATTTACAAATCAAACAAAGCAGTTCAGGCAATTATGGTTCTCTCCCTTATTGCAAGAAAACATTTGAAAATCTCACAGGCTGTTGTTTACTCAATATGAGTATTAAATTCTCTAATCTTCAAATTTACAGAAAATCACTGTATCACCTGCAGGAAGTTCTCAAGATAAATACCCAGTGGAGTATTTTGATACAGTCAAGCTACAGCCTGCTGCCTTTCAAAGAGAAAAAGAGAAAGGCAGGAGTGATAAAATAAAAAGATGTCTTTGAGGCTTCTAAATTTTCTCTGCCCAACTCTGTCTTGACTACAACTTAATTTTAAAATGCCTCCTGTTGCCTGCCACAACCAAATTGATTTCCCCTCTATGTATAAAACAGAAGTGTCAGCTTTCTATGGCACATTAAGGTGTATTACTGTTATATAAGGCAAAGTTTATTCTGGTAAATTGCATTAACACAAGCAGTGTGACAGGTATGATACAAGCACACACTGGGTCAGCTTGGGAAGGAGTGCCTGTGCAGAGGAGAATATTGTCATCATTCACTGCAAAATAATGCAGAATATTACTTTATTTATGGCTTGAGAAACTGACAGAGATGGTTCAACCTTTGTGTCAGTCAAGTCCTGATTTAAAACCCCAGTTGTTGGTATTCAAGGACTCAATTATGTTATGACCTTTCATCTTTTTCCTCTTCCCAGCACACACAGTGCCCAGGCTGCACTTAATTATTTTATTTTTTCTTATTCTTTCTTTGCACTTTTCTCTCTAAATAAAAGCAAGGAGGGGAAGACTTCTTTCCAGTAACTTTATTTTTCATTTTTCTTACATAATTACCATTTTCACAGTTGTAATTCCATGGCATTTCTTCCTGGCATAATCTCACTTGCCTAGCCAGCAGAGCCAAATGGGATTTACCAATTTACTTCTGGAAACTAAATGGCCCTAATGTTCCTCTCTGGTTATCTAGCCTTTCAGCTGGTGGGATATATGCTCTGCCTTCTGCCTGCTTAGTGCCCTGTAGATAAATTTGAGCAGAATTTCTTTAGCTGTCAGGGTGATGGATGGGCGGTACACTGCAGCCTGCTCAGCCAGAGCCAGTGGCTGCCTTTGCCATCCATCACTCTTCCTGCTGTCAGCCCCTTGATCAGGGCTGCAGAGCAGCTTCAGGCTTTGTCTAGGTCACAGTGCCACAGAAAAACAATTAGTTTGTCAAGGATATACATATTTTAGCATGAGGAGATTTGACATCTGAAATACTGTTGTGTTCTGTATTTGATAAATCAGATTTTCACTTTGTTTTGAAGTAGCAGCTCTGTGCTAAGGGCAGACTGAGTGTGTTGCACTGGGTAGTCTTGTAGTTATAACTCTGTATGGTGGGAAAGAAAAGTGTGTGATATGTTAGAAAAAAAGAAAATGGAAAAGCAGCATTTGATACCTGAGCACTGGAGGCAGATATGTATTTTTAAATGGCTGTTAGAAACATCTCTGGCCTTTCAAAGCATTTAGGATTTTTTCCTACCAGTAATTTTTAGTAACTCTGATTCTTCTGGGATTTTAGGTCATTCTCTGGCTTGATTTGTTGGCTTCTTCAACTCACCAACTATTTGTGAAATAGGAAAGTACCAGACTAAATTGAAGTATTTCTTCTTAATTGTATTGCATTTCATGAAGGCCTGTGTTTCTCTGTATTTCATTACATTCCATGTGTTCAGCTGGTAACTCAAGTTTCTGCTCTTAAATGTTGGGCAGAATTTTTAATTCAGAACAGTCCTTAACTCCTGCTGATAACCTTAAATTTTTTTTCTTTGCATTTAGAAGGCTGGCAAGAGGAAAGGAGAGATACCCAACAACTCATTTAGCTGGCAGTGAACCAGGGTTAGCTGCTAGAATATTCATTGTCTCACAGTGGTTTTTGTTGTTTTTTGAGGGACTTTTCCACAGTTTAGCAGGAAGGACTTGCAGATATGCCCAGGTTCTGCTGGGAGCAGCCCCACAGGAGTGCTGCCCACTGCTGAATGTGTGGCTTTGCTCTGGGGACAGCTGGCTGTTGTCACCTGCTGGAGGATGCCTGAAGCCTGGGGTCATGTTGAGAAGGAGAAACACTTGTGGTATGAGCATGACTGCATCAGTATCACAAACCTGCTTTTTGGGCATGAATCACTCCAACAAAAGACAGAGTAGTAGAGCCTTGAGGTCGTCACAGGGGTTAGAAATGCCTGGTGTGCACTGTGGAGTAAGGGAGCAGCAGGCTGCCCCTGCTTTGCAGCCCTTTAGGACAGGCTGTGAGTGGGGAGCCACACGGGCGGGTGAGCAGGACCCTCTGTGCCTGGCTGAGCTGACACAGCACTCCTGACCCAAAGCAGGACCCACAGCTTGGTTCTGTCCCCACAGCTGTTGTGCAGGACCAGGTATGGTACACCCAGTGCCTGTGAAGTGCACAATCTGCTTGTGTGCACAGCTATAAAGCAGTTACCTGCGGCACGTGCTCTGGTACTGAAGCATCAAGGATATTTTCCAAAAGTAAATTGGTTGTAAATTTAGCATTTCAATGTCCAAAGATGGTGTAGCAATATCTTGCAAATTAAATGGCCTTGCAAAGAGGGACCATGTTGTGCACTTAAGTGAGAAAGATGTTTAAAACCATAGTCTTCCTCCTGAGCAGCTCGTGTGGCACAGTGAGACTCTGCAGAGACAAAGTGCCTGTGTTCTGGATTTGCTGAGTGAGTGCAGAAATAACTGCTCCTTGTTCACTAATATTCCTGTTATCTATCACCAGCCACTCTCTGTCAGCTGCAACAATTGTGCTCACAGGATTGTTTTCTTAGAAGTCTGCTACATATTTATGTTCAAGTGAGAAGGATTTCTTCCTGGAGCTCTTACGAGTGGGATTGGTAGGGGAAAATAAATCTTTGCCAAATTTGTGTTTTTCACATTTTCAAGCGATCAGTTACATTTATCAAGATTCTGGATAAATGCAGGTTATCTTCAGCTGAATAAAATTGTAATGCTTCTCCTCCATAGCTAGGGTAGGAGTTATTTCTGTGTGGATGTTGTGGAGACAGCTGCCTGGATGGCTGTGAGAAAGATGGCATAGCTCAGGCTATGTTGACATATTTAGAAGGAATTAAGCTCTCTCCACACATCTGTGTTTTAATAACATTGCTTTTTCCAGTGTTTCTTTGCACAGTGGAACAAATCAGAAATAGCCACTGAAGCTGAAGGCAGCAGAGGATCTTGTTCTAGCAACAGTGTGTTTCCTAGTCCTTTTCCAAACCTTAGACAACTGCCTGTTACATTATCCTGTTCAAACCTATTATCCTGCTCTGTTTGATTTGTTGCTGTCCTGTCTCACGTGATGCTTTTAAATCACAAGGTTTTCATGACATGAGCTTTGGCTTGGATCCAGAAGTATAATATACAAGTATAGAATAGACATTATTTACTTTCAGCAAAGAAGAAATTTGGCAGCTGGCTAGGAAAAGATGGAATTTCTGATTATTAGAATAACAGTAAGGGCAGGTTTTCATTACTAAGAAAGCATATAGACATTTCTGTTAACATGCCCATAACAAGGTAGCTTGTCATGCTAATTTAGTACCAGGAAAGTGCCTACATTAATGTAGGTGAAAGTTGTGGAAGAAATTTAGTGAAAGAAATTTAACCTGCCCCTGGTCTATTGAGAGAGAAAATGAGACTATAATTCCAAAATGAATTAATAAATAAAAATCCCCATTAGTGGAGAACAGTTATTTGTTACTTGTTCCTCATAGTTAAAGGAAGTTTATATAACAGGCTGACTGAAGGACTCTGAGGGGGGTCCAAGAGGAGTGATTTGTTTCTAACTTCCCCTCCTTTGAATAGGAGTGCAGAATCAGTGTTCTGGCAGAGGTACCAAGAGTCTGAGGTCTGTATCTGTTACAGGAGCTGAAAGTCATGCACCAAGTTGAGAGGTTGCAATGCATGCAGTAAATATTTAAATATGCTTTAAAACAAGTGCCTCTGATTTTAAAGCCTTTTAACATCTTATACACTAGTTGGGCAGGATAATGATTCCTATGTGCTTTACTCATCTTGAAAAGTACTGAGTGAAAGCTCAGCTGGCTTCTATTTTATCCTGTTGTGTGTCTGTTTGGTTGCTTCACAAGTGGGTGTTAAATCAGCTTTATAGGGAAACCAGGGCTAATATCTCTGAATTTCTGCAGCATGATCACCTGGGGCATTATGCTCACCTGGTAAGCAGGGTGATGGATGTTCACAGGGCAGTGAGAGAATTTTCCATCTCGTTTCAGTGGTCATAAAGCCACATTAGAATAAATATAGTAACTGAGGGATAATACTTCCAAAGAAAGGGCAGTTTTAAGGAGTAGATTACAGACCATTAAACAAGGAAAAAATTTGTAAGAGAACATAAGTATCCAATATAATAAGTGCAAGGTATGTGTTATTCAGTAGCTAGAGGCTGGACTAGTTATCTCTAACAAGCCCCTGGAATGGCACAGTTATAAGATTCAGGTGTTTGGCATGCGGAGATGAATTTTCCACCTTAAAATCACTTCAGTGTGATTAAAGCTAGAAAAGACCTCTATAGTCTTGTTCATGCTTTTTTAAAATCAAAGAACGCTGATATATTCAGCCTAACATCTAATGTTTAACTTCATTTTCAATATCAGTTGTTCTCTATCAGTCCTTGGCCAGGCCTGATAGTTCCCAGTTCATTGTCAGGAGAGGTGAGATATAAAAGTAGTGCAACTGATGTGTCCTATATATACTGACTTTCAGTGGCTCCCCCAGTTGCTCAAAAGCTTTTCTCTCCAGGGCCCTCGTATGAACACGACCTTCTGCAATGCTAAATATTAAAACAACTGTTTTAAGCTTCATGTTTTAGTTTTAAAAGCAAAGGAACAAAGTGGCAGTGGGGGCCAGCTGGCAGACTTGCATAGCAATGCGCAAACCTTTCCCCTTTAGACACACCAGAACTGAAATTTGCACTTAAATCACGAGTCAGGAGGAATTTAAGCCTATCCAAGAACTCATTTATGCACATCACAAAACCACCGCACAAATTGGTACGGTACTTTTCATTTGGCAGCCGTTCCTCCAGAGACATCCAGGACAGAAATAGCAAGGGTACTGCAGGCCAGATATTTGCTGGCAAAGCTGCCTGTGGTAGAAAACTTGTTCAGCACCTGCCTGTTTGTGCTCTGCCTGGCTGCCATAGCCTGTGTTACACTATTGCAGTTATAGAGACTGGAATTGTCCACATTATTTAGAGGAAAATACTGGGATTTGTCGTTTAATCTGAGCTAAAATTTTAAGAAAATTTAAGGTGAGTGAGAAGACAGAAAAGAACAGCAGGTCTGAGCAGAATCACTGTTTTTAAAATCTTGTAATTTCTTGGGACACAAGCCTGGAATTGGTTGTGCCAAGCAGAGCACTTGTTCCTCTTTTCCAACTGAGCAAATCTGAGTTAAGGTTGACAGGTCACCATGTGGGTGTGGAGATCTTGGAATTTAACAACTCATATCTAAGTAAGATTTTAAAAACTGGAGTATTTGTTAATCAGCCTCTTTACTTCTGCTTGCCCAAGTTCCTGTCTGATGATAATCCAAACAACTCTCAAGTGAACTGTCTGCTGTCAGGAAGAAATGTGAATTGTTCAATTAAAAGTAAAAATTGGAAAGTAGGTCAGGATGATCTTAAAACCTCTCAAGGTCACCTGGTCAGTGCTGGGAGACAGATCTTTGTAGCCTCATGAAAGAAATCTTCAGTGCCGGTTTCTTTTTGCAAGACCCTGAAGGAAGAGGCTCTCTGTGCAACATGAAGACATTTGTCCTTCGTCTGAAATATCTAAAATTGTGTTGTTGGTGGCAGAGAGAAGAGAATGTAGGAAAGAATCAGGTTTTACCTAGTGATTTTTTATTTCCTGGAACATTAATCTGTCATTAAATGTTACCTGGATAATTGATGAGATAGCTGAGAGTCTCCTTTTGTACCTATGCTCTCTCTGACACGCTGGTGTGCTTCACCTTCTGGAGAGATAGAAAAGCTCCAGGAATTCCTCTTGCTGGCACTGATGGTAACACGTCCACTGGCAAAAATATTAAGCCCAGCTTTGTAGAAAAGCTTTAAACAAGTGTAGAACACCTTAGAAATGGAGAAGCCTGCAGCCAATATTGATTATTGTACCAGCAAAATCTCTTACCAGCCTGTGTGTAGGATCTGTTGCATGGAAATTGCAATCCTTTAATTCTTCAAGGCTTTGCATCTCTCTGCAAATCTACTCTTACAAAATAGATTGGATATTCTTCTTATTTTTCAATATGTGTACAATCTGTAAGCAGTTTTAGTGTATATTAAAAAAACCCCACGATCCATATCAGAGAGGAAATTTTGTTTTTTACAGCAGCCTCATTTGAAACTTTCTTGAAACATAGACTTATAATTAAAGAGGCTAAGGGCTAGAGAGAGTCATAGAACAGAACAGAATCATAGAACACACTGAGTTGGAAGGGACTCATCAGGATCATTGAGTCCAACTCCTGGCCTTGCACAGAACACTCCCACCATGTGCCTGAGAGCATTGTCCAAATACTTCTGAACCCAGAAATTATGTGCACAAACTGAAATAATTAAAATCCCAATAATTAATATCCCTAGAACCCTCTTTTATTTTTTTTTTCCCTGTGTACATCAGAACTTCATTGTGCTCAATCCACAGCTCTCTTTTGAGGGAAAAAGTGAGCAGTTTTTGTGTGCTACACTCGATGCTGTTCCCTGGAAGTGAACCTCATGCTCCCTCTAAAAGGCCTTGCTTTCCACAGGATCAGTTTGATCCAATTGTGTTAATCTGTGTTAGTCCCTCTGCTCTAATTGGACCAGGGCTTTAAAGCTGGTGATGAGCAGAGTTACTGCTCCTTGTTGTACTTGGGAATTACTGCAGCGTTAGCCTGCTCCAGCAAGACTAGAAGGTTTTAGCTATAATTACCGTACAAAAGGCTGTAATTTGTAAAGCCATATTGTCACACAGCTGGGGGAATACTCCCCCCAGCTGGACGCTGCCCAGGCTGCTCTGGTCACCTCCTGGCACACAGCCTCTGGGTGCTGTGTGTGTGGCTCCTGCTGAGCAGCAGGGAGGAAGGCACTGCAGCTTCTCTGCTGTGCTCCCAGCTCACAGGCTGCCTGTGCATTTACACAAAAATGGGGCCTCTTGGCTCAGCTGCCACAATCTTCTTGAGACAGCCCTGATCTCCAGGCCCAGCCTCTGCTGTCTCAGGCTGGGAAAAGATGCACTTTGAGGAGGGGAGATCTGTGAGTTTAAAATTCAGATTCCCCAAGTTTTTAGGGTTACAAAAAGCCAACCACTTTGTGTTAGTTGTACAAAAAAGCATATGTTTTAAGACAGATTAGTAAATCTGAGTGCTTCTTTTTCTTTTTTCTTTTTCCATTCAGGTTTTCTGTCAGGTTTGCCTGCAGAACCCAGGGGTCCCTCCTCTGCCTGCATTTTCCTTTCTGTATCATGATCTGGCTGCTAATATACAGCTACTTTCGCAGTTTTGCCTCTGGTCTGCTGCCAGTTTCCTCAGCACTTGTTTGGGATCCTGTTTTTATACTTTTGATTTGTTTCATTAAGTGAACTTTTGAGGCAGCAAAAGTCAATGGAAACTCTTGATGACTTCCCGGGGAGGGGGATTGCAGACTCTCTGTACAGACATACCTGGTGTTTTATAGAAATATCTGTTGAGTTATGAACTACAAGTATCGTAATTTTTGTTTGTATTACTATTTCCATGGACTAGACTAATGACTTTTTTCCTTTATTCTCAGGTTTATAAAGTTGTTTATTTTCTGTAAGAGAGGCTGTTTCACTAGGACTCTTGGGTAGGATCATTGTATTAGGTAATTGACTTTTTTGTAATAGAAATACCTTTCTCAAAAGTGGTAACAATGTCTTACAGGCTTTTCACTTAGCTGTAGTGTGATGTGATACAGATTGTATAGTAAGGCTTCAAAGAGTTTCCATATCTGAATCACGTAGATGGTATTTCAGCCAAACATTTCTCTCACATGTGAAAGCAGATGGAGAATTCTTGTTTTGTTTCGTTGGTTATAAAGGGAAATGAATTGTCTTACCAGCAAATGATTGCAAGAAGCTTATTCATGCTGTGGTTTGAGAAAGTACATGGAAAATACACCAGTGGTGGGATTGCAGCCTTGCTTTGAGTCCTGCAGCATATGTGGGTTAAGGGGTTCACCTGTAGCATTCCAGTACAAGAGCAGTGAACATGAAAAGAGAGAGGGGAAAATAGATGAAGTATAAAACAGGAGAAGAGATCATCCTTGAGGATCTTGTGAAGATGTCTGCCTTGGCTGCTTCTCCCATGTCTAGGTTAAGCTGAATTTTTTCCCCTTTCTCATCTTTCCAATGAGGCATTAAGATGTCATTCCCGGCTCTTATAATTTAGGAATTTCTTCTTGTTGACTAGTCTACTTTCTATTTCTGTCTCAGGATAGAATGATGCAACTGCTTCCTTCCTGGTGCATGACTTAGAGTATACAAAATTCACATTGCTCTGCAGGGACATCTGTACTGACATAAAAACATGACATAAAACACCAAATGTGCCATGTACCTGTTGGTATCCTCTGCTCTTGTGTGTCACTGCAAGCCAAGCTGATGCTTCTCCCTGAAGTTACTAAGATAGCTTTGAGGCATGGAGTTTCTCCAGTAATGTTCAGATCCAGATGCCTGTTTATTCCAGCTGAATGAATTATTACCATACTGCTCAATAGCTCCCTTAATTTTAGTGAGTCAGGCAGGCATCCTCTTCTGGCTGGTGTTTGCTGTGCCCTTGTTTGGAGATCTGGTCACTCTAAATGGATGGCTACCCTGGGTCTAGCAGCTATTTTTATTTATTTGTTTGTTTATTTATTTATCTTTGTAAGAAAAGATTTTGCTCTGGCATCCTTGCTTTGTTTTCCATTCAGAACTTGGAAGATTTCTCAAACTCAGCCCAAAAGTTTTGCTGTGGCTATATAGTACATTTTAGACACCCACAGTGTCTAAATAGCACATTTGATACAGTCAAACCTCACTATAACAGTGAAAAGGGGGAAGCACAGGACATGAAGGGTGCAAGAATGTGCAGCTTGGCATGGGATAGCCTCTCCAAAGCTTTTATTTTAGACAAAAATTTAGGGAGTAGGACAAAGATAAGGAAATATCAAGCCTTGACAGTCTAACCTCTGATGGTTTTGGAATACTATGTGGGAAGATAAAGTGGTTGGAAGTAGGAGTAGGAAGCTCAAGAGTACTCCAAATGCAGGGGAGCAGATGAGGAAAAACATTGGTAAGCAAAGCCTGGTGGTATCAGCTCACCACACAGCATCTTGGGGAATTATTTAGGAATCATCCAAATGTGTGTGAGCTGGGAGAAATAATATGTGTTAGTAAACATAACTCCTGAGTGTGTGAGAGGGTATGTGCCCATCTAAAGCCACAGGCAAAATGTTTTATGCCTATACTGGGCATGACTGTGTGACTGCATAGGAGGGAGCTGCAATTGCTGAGCTCCTTTCAATACCAGGCTTTGGGAATAGAGAAATTATGGTTATTTTTGCAGATTTAAAGAGTGCACTAAGGCTATTGCCAGTGCCAGGACCAAACAGCACAAAAGTATTGAAGAGAATTGAGTTATTTATAAATAAAAGCATGTGTGTTTAGAGTGTAGGTTTCACTACTCTCCAGCATTCCTGGCGATTTCTTGGATCCTAAAACTTTGAACATTGACAGTGTGATCCACAAGTTACCTGGATCTGCAGAGAGAGCAGGAATCTTCTTTGAGGCTCCAGCTCAGCTGCACATCCAATCTCACTGGTTCAGCTATCTTCCAATCCTGAACTCTCTGTCAAAACGGAAACTATGAGGAACAAACCCCAAAAAGTGTCATCTGTAAAGATAAAAGTTTCAAAAGTATTGTGTTAAATACAGGAGAAAAGCCTCTCACTCTGGTTCGTGGGTCCCTGTGCAGCCCTGGATGCCACAGAGCAATGCAGATACACAGCAGATGGACAGGGACCAGAGGCAAGTTATAAAGATAACTATAATAAAATGAAAGAAAATGCCAGCTATGAAAGCACACTGAAAACGTTTGGGTTTTGTAGGCTGGAGTTGGAGGAGCCTGAGAAGGTGTATGCAAAAAGCTGCCGTTTAGAGGAAGAGAATAATCTGTTTTTTCATGTCTTCTTGGGACAGGACAAGAACTGATGAGCTTAAATGAAAGCAAAAGAGATTAGGATTTAGATAGGAGGAGAAGCTTTGCAATTGTTCAGGATAATTTGTCACTGGAATGGATTGCTTAGGGCTGCTGTGGAATCACTTCAACTTGGTGAGATCAGGCTTGACAGGCATCTGCCAGGAGTGCCAAAGGTGCTCATGCCTGTGCCTGGGAGCAGTGAGGTGAGCTCAGGGACTACCTGAGCACCTTCTTCTCCTAGTTTCTTTGATATGCATCTTTGTATTTCCCTTCTCACACTGCTGTTTTCTGTGGCACCCTGCTCATCCAAAAAGAAGTCTTATTTAAAATGTTTGTTTGATACTCACTTCAATCAACCAGCAGGAAAATAAATACAGTGTCTGGTTTTGTGACAGAAACAAAGTTAGCCTGAGACAGATTTTGCTAGAGAGACCAGCTTTAGGGCTACCACAATTTTTAAAACATCTGTTTCGCTGTGGTGTAGCAGGAAGCAGCTTCTATTACACTTTATCAGCAAAAATTCAAATCCCTAAGTGACAGGGCAAGCTTAGAAGGAAAACCAGCTGTTGACGAGACTGTGGTGCGTGTGCTGTGGGCCTCAGCAAAATAGAACTTAATAGGAAAGGAAAGCAAAGCATCTTTTCATTCAGCTTTGAGGAAAAATGTACATGGTCCCAGATTATGGGATGGATTTATTCAGCAGTTTGTGGGATGTGCTGCTCCCAGCAGTGCTCTGCTGGCAGCTGTCAGTGACCCTGTGCAGGCAGCGCAGTCCCCAGGGCTGCCAGGCAAGGCTGGCTTCAGTGCAGCAGATGTGTCACAGGGCTGAGGGAGCAGGGCAGTGATCCTGGTTGCATAATTCCTTTCTGTTGGATAAAACAGAATGGTGACTCTGGTCAGCTCTGTAATTGTAACTGCATGTGTTTCATTGGAGCACTAGGGTTGCAAGAAGGGAAAAGATGAGGGATTGTGGTGTAGTCACACTCTCTAAATTGCTGGTGGTCAAATACTGAGCATTAGTTCTGCAGTACTAATTAAATTTTGCCTGGTTTTCTGTATTTTCATTTTGAAACGAGATTTTCTTTGGGGTTTCTGCCTGCATTTGGATCTAGAAGGACTTGTTAAGGGGACTACTGATTTTGGAGGAAAACACAATAAACCATCTTTCTCTTACATTTTTAGGGGTTTTTTTTGTATGTGTCAGATCTTGGGCTATGCATTGACTTTGAAGTGGAACATAACCAAGATTTGTTGCACTGAAAAAATGTGATGATAAATTGCTCGTTCCTCTTCAGTAAGCGGTGGGGGGGAGGAAAAAATGTGTGATCATTATTTGAAAACAAACAAAGCTGGAATTCATGCTGCAAGCAGGGCATTTATAGTCAGTGGTTTCTAGAGTAATGTTAGAAAAAGGACTGCATCATAACATGGGCTTCACTCCTTTGAGTTCCTCATTGAATCTCTCATTTGAATGTCTCAAAAGAATAACAGATATTCTTTTGAGACAGTGACTTATTTAAAAAGCATAAGCATTAAATTGCAAAAAAACTCTCAAACCACCCAACCAAGTATATGAAAGAAAAAAACCCAAACCAGCCAACACTAAATAACAACCAAATAAACAAAACATCCCAAAGTCATTAACTAATATAACTACAAACTTGTATTGCAAGAATGCATGAAATACCCCAGATTTGGTGAGGTGTCTGTGTGTGTGGATGTTAATGAGCTAAGTGAGCTGAAAAGTAAACAGGATGTGCCTCATTTCCCCTGATGAGCTTTTCTGTACAGGATCCTGGAATTTGCCTTCAGGTGAAGTGTCAAGAGATTGTACTTTCCCTAGGGAGAGCCAATTCTAATTAAGCAGTATACAGACAAAATCATCTCTTTGTTCTGCTTTTACAGAGTAACACTTGAATACCAATTTTGGCACCACTGCTGAGGATATTGGCAGAGGCCCCTCACCTGTGCATCTCTGAGCTCTGCACTGTTACCATGGGATGTAGGAATGAGTATAAAAAAGGTTTCCACAAAAATCAGCAAAGTGGAGTGAACAGTAGCTGAATCTCATTACATTGGCTTTGCTTTCAATTTAGACAAGGCACAAATAATGAGAATTTGTTAATTAAATAGTGTGCTGGTATTTTTTTTAACTTCATGAGGTAAATGGCACACTTAGAACAGAGGAAGTTTTTCTAATGGGCATATGGAAAATCTATCCAAACAACACAGACTTTAGTTTTTGCAACAGAAGAAATTCCTTTAATTAGATGAGAGTTGTAGCTGCTTAACCTGAATTTTATATGGAATATTTTCTTAAATATTTTAGGAGCTGATGATGCAGTGTGGTGCAGCACAGAGAAAAACCTTTGTACAACCTTGTATATTGGTAAAAGAACTTACGACTGTGCAAAGATGCAAGGTTTGGATTCCAACATACAGTTTTTAAATACACTAGAAAAAAATTTTTTTTGGAGTGTATCTGGGTTTAAATTTGTATTTCCTTTCAATGTATTTTGTTAGAGGCGAGCTTTTATGCTAAAGGACAGGCTTAGTAGCCATAGCTGTATATTCATTGAGTGAGGCTGGTCTTCTTGGAGCATATTTTTTGGGACAGGCTAGTGAGATACTGTACAGTGAGTGTGGTTACACATAAACCTGCCTTCCTTCTCAAGAACATTGTAGGAGTCGGATATAGAGCCTAGAACTGGCACTAAAGGATGATTTACTGATTTGTGGGTTACCTTTTCTCTGTCCTCAGTGGTATGCTTGAGGCAGTGATTCATTTTGGATATTATTTTTCAGATACCTGTTTGAAACTCACCCTGCAGTTGGTGCTTAAGTGGTTTTTGCATTCCTTCAGTTTCCTATGCAAGTTCCATCTCAAATAAATTCCCAGAATCTAACATGTAAATTATTCACAGACATTGAATTTCAGCCTTTTTTTTGTTACTTGGTTCCCATTATTTTCATAACCAGTAGAAGTGTAGAGTCTGTTGTGTTGTTTTAATTTTATAAGGAGGATACTCCTGATATGTTTTGATTTGAGACTCATTTTACTAATGAACATTCTGTTTGCACTGTGAGGTCAATGAGATGCAACTATTTATCAATGTGATCACAAAACATAAAAAAACATTTCAGAAAAATCTAGTAGTATTTGGTTGTCCAACTTTTGAGATAGAAATTTTGAAAGACTGATTTCTAAGACAGTTGAGATTTGTTCCTGAAAATGGGATTTCTGTGGCACCTCAGACATTCATCATTATTATTAAATGTTCACTACTAAGAAATGAATTGTTGGATTCAAATGTAAAAATGGGGAGACTATTTTCTCTTGTGGTTAATCAATAAATCATGTTCTTGATCTGAGGAAATTCTCCTTGAGTAATCCTCTTGTAATCACAACTGATGAGGCATGGTGGGTGATGGTGCATTTCTGTCTTCAGCAATCAGGTGGTGGCCATCAGAAAGCACATAAAACTGCAGGTCATTATCTTGAAGTGTAAAAGATGTCGATCCTCTGCCAGGCCTGCAGCCTTCCAGATGTTCAATATCCTTGTCATTGTTTAATTTAACAATCCAGGCAGCTTTGTAGCGTGGGTTACAGTGAGATAGCATGCAAAAAGCACAGGAGCAATGCTCTCCAGCAGCCATTGTGTAAGTTGCATATATTCTTTAAAATGCCCCCAGAAATGACAGACCACTTGAAGTTGAAGCAGAGCAAGATGTTAATTTGCTGAGTATTCCTCCTTTTGGCTTGGGCTAGATGACTTGGCAAACATATATCAGCTTCAGGCTTTGTGCTCTGCTCCTCTTCTATTGTCAGGCATACAGTAATGCCAATGAAGAACTGAAAAGCCACTTGGAGTAATATTAGCTAATGTGGTGCTGGCAGAGTGAGAAATCACCACTGTTCTCCTGGCAAAGGACATTTGTTTTGCTTCCTTTTATTACTCCTGAAGTCTCACTTTGGGAAGCAAGCTGAGTTATCACTGCAGGAATCAAACGAGCTCAGTTACAGGAGAGACATCACCTCTCTGGTTCAGGCATATGTCACCTGCACACACTGGTGGAGAGCTTCATAGCTCTTTTTGCAATATTTGTGTGTTTTCCAATATGCTTCCTTCCTAAGTGTACTGAACAATTTGTAATCTATTTATTTTCTGTATCCAGAAGGCTCTTTCTGAACTTTACTGTAACTCACTGCTGCTCTGTATTTTGGTGTAGATGTTTGAGGCCGATTTGTTTGGTTTCATTTTTCTCAAGAATGGTTGTTGTTGTAAGTGCAGTTATGAGAGAGAGTTAATTAGGCTTTGTGGTGGATTGCTTTATTGATTCTACAGACCATTCACTCTGCAAAACTGAAAACATTCATAAGCATGATTTAGTACCATAAGGATGATTAGTAAACATCTTGAAGAGCTATCTTTTAACCTAAAAGGTGATGTAAGTAATTCCTAGACCTTAAGCTGCAACAGAGCAGAGCACCTCTTCCACCCCCTCAAAAAAAACCCCAAACCAACCAATGAAACAAACAAACAAAAAAACCAGCCCAAAACCAGCCAACCATCCAAAAACCCCCACAAATAACCCACATCATGAACAACAGCAACAAAATACCCACCTGAGGGACTGATGAGATTAAGAAACATTGTGGGTTTGGTGTTTCATTTTTTTAAGGTTTTTATGGTGACTTTTTTCTAGTGGTTGAAATTTATGGATGACATTCATGGAATATGGCTAATAGAATTCAAATAAATATAGAGGAATGAATAGTGATTACCAGCTGGCTAAAACCAGAGTTTGCTTAAGCTAAAGGTTGTGTTGATTACAAGAGAATGACAAGTATGCATTATCATCTTAATGTCTGCGATAAAGAGGATTTAGTTTGGATTCAAATGAATGAAGGATATTTGGAGTTGCTTGTGTCAGGGAGGAAAGTACCTGACAGAGGCTTCTGTCTGTTGTGTATCAGAAACAAAAAGCTTAAGGTGAGTGTGAATATTGGAAATAAAGATTCAACCCAGGACCTTATCAGAGGTATAAGGACCATTGAGGATTTATTGCAAATCAGATAAAACTCAACTTGGAGGAATGCTGGCACCTAGAGAAATTACTATATTGTAGCTTACCCTCAAAACTGATGTCAGTGGGTCCAAAGGAATTTCTTCCTCATGCCACAAGTGTCTGGGCTACAGGTTCACTTCTGACTAGTGCAGTGAGGAAAATAGATAATTTTGTTTATTTTGTTTAGGTGGTGCAGAAACAACAACAGCAAACCCCCTTAAATAATTGTTTAGATAATATCGTTCATTTAAAATTCACTGCTGCTAATTAAATTGTAGGTCTAACAAGCTAGGAGGTAAATTTTGGCAACGTACTAAACCACAACAATTATTAATGTAATTAAATTTAGTTATCTGTGTAGATGAGCAGAATGGTGCATTTAGTATAGCAGGAGCACGTAGCTTAAGCTGTGTGGTGTAATGGAGTATAGCACAAGAAAAAGTCATCACTTTTTCCCTTGAGCAGAACAGCAGCAGGAGGGGGTGCCTCAAAGGCACATTTTGGAGCATTAGAACAGAAATTACTGATTGATTACAGAGGAAACTTCATACCCTTATTCTGACTTGCTATCTTTGTAGTAAAGCCAAGCTCTTAGAAACAGTTAATTATCACTTCAATACAAATATTTAGATGACAACTGTAAGCCTTCATCATTTCTGCACATATGTTAGAGAACTCTTTTGTTGTTTCAGTAAGCGTGAAGGAGGAAGTTAAGATGAACAAGTAAGAACAGATCTGACATCCCTGAAGTTACTGTCAGCAAAAGCAGTGGAAAGACAAGACAGGTTCTTTGGTCTCAGCTGCCCCCTGAGTTTAATTGAACATGGTGTGAATTATTGGTGAATTGTTGTGCCTCAGAGCACGTGTGGGTAGGCTAAGACACTGAAGTGGGGGGGGAACACTGCTTTTTTCCCTACCTAATAATAAAATCTGTTTTTTAATCAAGGTTTGAGATGTGCTTAGGCTCTGATACTCTGGTTAGAAGCTCTGCAATAAGTTAGAATTTTTTCTGCAGTGTCCAAAGGTGGTGGACTGATGGGAATTTCCCATTCCTGGTACTGAGGTCCTGCAGCCACACGTGGCCAGCACATTGCTGCAGCCTCTGTTGGATCAGCTGGCTGAGGTGAGCTAAACATTTTCAGCATCCCCGAGGCACTTTATTGATCTTGGAATCAGGCTTCAGCTTCCCCACCTCTCAGGTAGCTTTTTAGCTGCTGCATGTTGGTGCTTGCTGTGTGCTGCTGATGTTGTTGGCTTCAGCTGGGAACAGCTGGCGAGGATTACCTTCCTCTCGGCTGTCATGCTGGCTTTACAACTGATTTTTGGCAGGGTGAAGGATTGAGCTACATTCTGCAGCTAGGGAAGATGCTGACATGGCTAATTCCCATCCTTTTGTGGCTTTGCAAACTCACTGCCAAATGGCTGCAGTTCTGAAGAGCTGCAGTGTACACAGAGGAAATGGTTCTCTTCGAGCCTACGGGTTGCTGGGGATTTAAAAGAAGTTTTCCAGGCATTGTGGACTTCTGTTGGGCAGTGTTTGAGTACAGTTTCTGTTTTGAACTTATGGTTTATTGTATGCATTTTCATGAGATGTGTTAGGAACAGATGTTCCTTAGGGAAAATAACCCTGTCCCTTGACAGTAATTTTTTTTCTTTTGTTTATGTGCCTGAATTAAGGCCTATTCTGCCTTACCAAAAGTGCTGTTTGGCAGGGTTCTCGCACTGTGTCCTTTATTAGCAGTGAAGTAATAATATACTGTAAACAGTTTCAAGCAAGCTGAAGAGCAGGACAATGCCATCCACATGTGCTGTAGAATGAAAAATCCTGGAGCAGGAATTGAGGGACTTCCTATGGAAGTGACTGTGCATTCTCAATATGCCTCATGTATTCTCCACACGGATTGAGAGGTGATGTTTATTCACACTCAGTTGCTGATTTATTCATAATATTTTGAGTTATTTATCCTTGGCTTCATACACACTGTATTTTTTGGTATTTTTATTGCAAAGCAGAAAAACAATATTCTGAGGTTTACAATATGTGTTTTTAACTGTTAACTCTATTTAACTCTGTTTTTTTGTTTCCTTTCTCCAAATTTATTTTGTATAAATAAATGCAAGGGAAGGTCTTGACAGGGCTGTTTACTTTAGCAACAATTTCAACAGTATATAACAGATGTATTTGTGACAATAAATTTGAAATATATAGTTGTGAATAATCACAATGGAGATGAAGGTTCTGCTCATCCTCTGGGGAAGCCCATAACCCATCATGCACCTGAGAGTCCAGCCAGAATAGCTGGGAATTTGAATATTAAATGCTGCGATGCACTAAGTGCAAGGATTATTTATGGAATTGTTCACAAGTAATATTTAATGATGCCTTTGAAAAAAATCATTCGACCTGCATACAAAGGAAGAAAAATATCAGTGCAGGTTTTGCTTTACTATGAGTTACTTTTTGACTGTATGACCTCATAGGCAAAACAGTGCAGAAGGTGTCTGTACATTAATGCATGAAAACCAAATGCTTGTGAGGAAACCTCTAAGTGCATACCTGTTTTATTGGAAACTTCTAATAATGTGCAAGTGTGCTTGGTGTGATGGGATAAAAAGAAATAAGCAATAGGTGAGATCTGTCATGGTCTGCTGTAGCTGGCCTTGATCCAAGCTCTCAGTTGACCATTCCCCAGTATCATGCCAGGAAAAAGAGCTATAGCTCATTTATTTTAGTGTTTGGTAAAACTTAACCTGAATTTCCCTAATGGGGCTATAGTTGGCTCTGAGAAGTGGTTTTTATATTTGATGTCCTCTTGTAAAATGAAGTCTGTCCTCTTATTCCTCAGCTGACCCAGATTCTCTGGTTTGGAAAATAAAGCTGTTGCCCTGTTCCAATCAAATGTGTAACTTTAGCCCTGTCAAGGCACTGTGGGAATGAGGTGGCAGCAAAGTCCAGGAAAACAGCAATCTGGAGACTTTTCCCTAAATCATCATTTACCAACTAGACTCATAGTCTCTATCAAACAGTCAAATGTACTTGATTTGACTCAGAATCAAAATCAGACCTTAAAATTCGACAAACAGCCAGACAGGAATTGTGAAGCTAGTAGTGAATTCAGTGCACTGCAAGTGAGAGCCAGGGGGCTGTTGAAGCCCAGGGTAATGTCCAGAGCAGGATATTGGCTCCATGAGTTCATCTGAACGTGGCTGGTGTGAGTGATTAATGCCTGGGGCTGCTGGCTGATGCTGCAGCGAGGGCAGAGGAAGGAAGGAAGAGAGGAGGGAGAGGGAATGTGGATGGAACAGCGAACCACAAAAACATCCCTTTGATCTCTGGGGGTAAGAAAAAAGCACTTAACAGTGAAAGGATGGGAGTGGGGGAAACTGTACAGCTGAACTATTTGAAGCTAAATTGTAGGACCCCAAAGAAGCAAGCAGAATAGTTATGATTGCATAATACCTTAACCCCAGCTCAGAAGCATTGAACAAACATAGAACATATAGATTCTCTATAAACTTCCAAACCACACCTAAGCATAATGTTTCACCATCTTCCTCCTATTTCATTAGTTACCCAATGTGACTGATTTAGAGAAATTGCAAGAAAACACAATTGCACAACTGGAGTTGATTGGGTGTTTTCATAATCTTGGATATCCAAACTTGCACCATCATGGTGTATCATAACCTGCATTTTTTCTGAAAAAATGTATTTTCTTTGGTCATTTGGAGCCATTTTCCAGAAAGTTACCCTTGCTCATCTCTTTAGATTCTTTGTGGTTACAGAGTGTGTGAGCTGTGCTCAGTTTAACAGCACATGTGGTGTCTTGAGACTGACATGATTCCAAGGCTGTGCCACCATGTGGTATTTAGAAAAGGAATTAGGGATGAGCATATTGTTTGTTGCCAAAGAAATAAGGTCTGAAGTCCTTCCTGAAAGGTAGGTGATGGCACTGCTTGAAAGCTCTAGACCATGAGACAGAGCAGTGGATCTTATAGTGAAGACTGGCAGGTCTGTGCAGAACATGCCCCATAGAGACATGAAAAAGTCCAGGAAGTCT